>CM061355.1:28899153-28904153 GCA_030867105.1 Liasis olivaceus | reverse complement strand
ATTTCTAGCTTTCATATCTAATACATGCCTGGAAAATTAATTTTATATCTTTCATTTATTTGCCTATGTTAAAATTGAGTTTTAAGTCATCTTCAAGTGAACAGTTTGATTGCTGCTCATGCATAAGCTTAATTACTTCCCAGGAAGGACAGTATTAAATGTTTTAAATGTCAGAAAAATAAATGAATATCAGCCATTTGATTAAAAAAATAGGCAATATCTGAAGTGTTTGCAGCAAGAGCTTTTTCTTAAAATGCCTCCAAGGCAAAATTTTATTTAGTCACACACACACAAAAAGAGCAACCCATTATACTATTTATCACTGGTTGATACCATATGATTTGTAACATCCTTACAAAATTTTAATTTTGTATGATTAGCTGTGCATCATTAAACAACAGCCTTGCGTAAGAGATGCTGTAAAATTCTGACAGAATCTAGATAGTGAATATTTTAAATAGGGCTGTATAGTCATCCATGGTTGTCAAAGCTAGATAATAGGAAAAATGGGGCAGGGTATGAAATTGTCCCTTCATTTTACTGGTTTGATAGCTAGGCTTTAAAATGTGATGTTCAGGAATGCTGTTTCCCCATGTTGCATATATGGATGCTATCTTCCTCTGTGTATGAAACCACAGAAACATTGCTCTGGGAAACATGGTTTCAGGGATGAGGATAGTGTGTCTATGAAAGCAAGGTTTGCATTGCATTGCTTGCTCCTTAAATGACTGTGCAAGGGGCTTTTCCCCTTCCCCTCCTAAAGATGCTGTCTCTGTAATTGGCAAAGAGGGACATCTTGATAATGGAAGTGTGAAGGTGTAACGTGTGTGTTAATTGATACTTCTTAATCACTTTTAGGTATTAAGTCATGATGCAGGAATCTGCGACAGAGACAATAAGCAACAGTTCAATGAATCAAAATGGAATGAGCACTCTAAGCAGCCAATTAGATGCTGGCAGCAGAGATGGAAGATCAAGTGGTGACACGGGCACTGAAGTAAGCACAGTAGAACTGCTGCATCTGCAACAACAGCAGGTAAGTTTTTTGTTTGTTTTGCACCGTGTTTGTGCTCATGCCAATGGGAAGGTTGTGCCTCTCCTTTTCTTCCAGCTGGATTTTGCTCACTTTTAGAATACTGCAGAAAGTGGAGCATTATTTTGTTGTTTGTTTGTTTTGTTGTCTTCTGTTAGTCTTTAAGATAGAAGATCTATACCTTCTTTTTCTGTATTGTTGACATGTATCTGTCCTGGAGTACCCTGCGCCCTTTCTTTTAAAGGCAGAGTATATATTTGTAGACGTTGCTTCCATATCTTTTCAAGCAAAATGCCTTTTTTAAACCGCCAGCTTCCTTGAATGATATAGAGAAAGAGAATGTGATCCTTAGCTTTCCACCAGAGGGCCACATTACTTGCTATTTTACATCTTTGTAGATTGAAATTGTTCCTAAACTCAGCTAAGGTAACAGTGATTCTTTGCAGCAAAGATACTTTGCTATGGTACTTGTAAATAAAATTCCATGAAATAAAATCAAACAAGTTGAAAGCAAACATTAGCAAGCTATTTGAAACACCTCTTTAGAGATGAAAAATTTGCCGTACTTTTCTAGCTAAGAGACTATGAAAAAAGCCATTTACCAATTTTTAACTAAATGACTATTTATGCATGTGTATTTGTGTGTGTGTGTGTGTGTGTGCGCGCGCGCCCCTCTCTCTCTCTCTCTCTCCGTGTATAAATAAATAAAATTTTTAATATTTATAAAAACAAAAAGGGGAAATGTATCAAAGTAAATGATGATCTTTACAGTCAAGTTGAATAGACTACCAAGAGATAATTATTAAATTATGTTTGTTACTATGAATAATATAAGACACAAGCTTTCACACATTTAGCACTTTTTAAAATAATTATTACTGTTATTAAAAAGTAAAGTTTGGCTATCCCTCCCAGTTATATATAAAGGCCAAATACTTTAGGGTGCTGAATATCATATATAAACTGTTGAGGTTCTTGTGGAAGCTATGCCTCAACCCGCCCCCCCAAATCTTTATATTGCAGTACTGAATATTTAACTTGTTAATAGATATATTTTTATGATCTACATCACAAGCAATTAACAGCCTTACTGAACGTAAAGTTGTTACAGTTGAATTTTAGTGGAACATTTGTAGAGCTTTACTTAGCTTGTTCAGTTTGGGCCTTTATCACCACAAATAAATATGTCAGTTATTGTTTAAGTTGTTAAGTTATTCTTAATATTAATATTGAATAAATTCTACAGCTGTTATTTGTTATGATGATAACTGATGTGGAACAATTATAATAGTTTTGTCTTGAAAACTTAGAAGTATCTAAGAATTTTATAGCTGTGCATTGTTTCACAGGCTAATACAAATTTTCTTTGCCTTTTTAAAATTATAATACTTTATGTATTTTAACATTTATACTATAAAAAATTATCTAATCAAAGCTTTGATTCTTTAACACCATTTAAACAGTTGGAAATATGTCTATTTAGGCTACAGTCCTGAATTCTTCCCCCAATTAATTTAGTAGACTAACATCTGAATAATATACATGGGATTGCTCTGTTAATATGTTAAAAAGATAAACAATCATATATAGCAGAAATCATCATCACAATATGCTACTTACCATTTCTCAGAGCAGTCTTAAAAACTTATAGCCAATTTGTTCCTGTACTCATAGCTTCCAGTAGAAATAATACAAGGAAAAACATGAAAAAGACATGAAATTATTCAGTTAAATTGTAGTATTAGGCAGGTTCTGAAAGGGGCAAACTTGGCGGCAATTTTTAATTTTCTAAAGTTTGAGGGGATCTTAAAATAAGTAAACAGGCAAAGTAAAGACACAGGTCTCTTTAGTAGAACTCAGTGAACATTTGAGGGTAGATTTATTCATCCTAGGCTTTAAATATAGCTCGAATCAGAATTATAAATTGTTCACCAAAACATGATGATTTTGGCCTGAAGCAAAAGAAAACCTGATTTCTGTATGCTTTATATAGTCAGTGTGTTTTCACACATGTGTGTGCACATATAGACTAAACATGCACTTTTTCTATGAGGTGCTTTCACAGATGTGTTTGGATCAGTATATAATTTTGAATCTTCACTATGTATACTTCATACTATTTAAAGTGTTACAGTTTCATTTGTTCTAACTTATCTGTTGAACTTTGCCATTAGACTTTGATGTGAGCTATTACACTTTTCAATATTTGGTGTGCAAAAGATAGGTAAACTCCAGTATTTTATGTGATTGTTATTTTACATCAGAGCATTTAGTTGAGTTGATGCTAATATTTCCATGCAATTAAACAGAAGAGTAAGGTTTGTGAACAGTGGGATTCCTTTAAAGTGCTTCGGAAGGCAGGACCAATCATATGGTAGTTGCGACATCATAATCAGGAAAATTATCAGAAATTGTTAGATTAAAGGACATAAGTAATCTCTTGAAAGATACTGTGTGGATTATTTATTTATTGTAATTGGAGGTTTGTGCTTTTTGCTTGATTGGTAACATGAACAAGTCCAGAATGTTTGATTTGAAATTTGGCAATAATTTTGTAATGATATATCAAGAGACAGTGACAGAACAGTATCATATAATATATTTTAGTGATAAATAGATTGGTCTTCCTCACAAATTACCAGAACATCCTTAGAGAGCCAGTGTTACACTTAAAACAACTTTTTATCCCAGTGCAGATATCTATCAATTTATAAATATTGTTAAGTTGGGGGCCACCTGATCATAAATGGGCATAGGGTTAAATATATGTAGCCATCTTTCAGTTTTAATTATCTGTTGATATAATCACTCGGACTCCTAAAATGTCATGGTCCTGGTTCTTTAAACACTATTCATAATCGATTAAGAGTCTAATCCTATATGTGCTCACAAAGAAGTAAGCCCTATTGAAATCAGCTTGACTTCCTTCTGAGGAGACATGCATTAGATTGAACCATAAATCTATAGCCTGACATACTGAAATTCTAATTAAAAGCAGTATTACAATGCCAAATAATATATGTTTATGGAATTCATGACCAAATGATGCTGCATTAGATGTGGAATCTTATTTTGGCATTAGATTTGCAGAATTAATTTGTGTCACTAAGGTCAAAAGAGTTACGGAAAAACATGATTACTTTACCTAGTAGTTTGAGCTTGCATTTTGAGTATTCATTAAGTCTGCCTCACTAATATCCTTCAAATTTTTTGTTACGACTTTTCTGCTATTAAGAAGTTGGTAACTCAGCTTGAAAGTATTTGCTTCCATCAGTGGTTAATTTTTATAAACAAAAATTACAGAAAAATAAAATATACAAATAATTACAACAAACTAAGCAATATATAAACAGCTTGAAATTTTAAATAACAGTGTTGCTTATTATGTAGCAACTGATGAAATGCAATGAATATGTCTTCACTTTTTGCAACTGATCATTTAATTACTGTAGCTTAAAAACTCACAAGTAACTAATATAAAATTTTAGATTTCATTAGAAATTTCCATAGTAAACTGAAATGCTGTCCAAATACTCAGACATAAGTTTTACTATGCCATATTCAAAGTTTTATCAATGCAAAGTTTTCCATTATATAGCTTTTCTTATGCTACAGTGCTAAGCTATTAAATTTAATTTCTCTGTTTACTAGTTTGCTGCCATACTGCAAGATTTGCAGGTCATCTAAAGAAACAAAAAGGCTCAGAAGCCATGTAACAGAAGTAAATAATGCCTAGTTGGACAGAGCTGAGGATAAAAAGTTAGATTTTTGCTGGGCATCTATATATTATCTGTAGCTTTTGATCAGTTGCATGTGGGCCAATTATTCTAAGCCCAGGAACACCTGCTATTCCTATTTATCAAGGCTAACTACTAACATTTCAGAATTTTGGAGTACTTTGTTGTGTTTTCTCTGCCCTCCAAAGGAGGATTATAAACATAATAATTTCACAGCATAAATAATAGAG
>CM061355.1:28766653-28894153 GCA_030867105.1 Liasis olivaceus | reverse complement strand
GCAGAATTAGAATAATTATATTCCCAGACATAGGGGCAAAAGGAAGACAAAAAGTTGAATAATAGTTCATTGGAATGGAGTCTTCTTCTCTCATCTTCTGACTGTACATACCACAGATCTATGCCACAACGTTTTGGGATGCCTTGAGGTACAAGGAGAATAGTTCCTAGGAGGAGAAAATTCATTGCATGAGCAGAAGTCTTGTTTGTGTACTCTTGTCTTCTTAGTGTTTTGTCTAGCGTTTTGCTTGCACTTTCAGTATGTGGTGTAATTATTCTATAAAACTGTCCAGTATTGTAGGCTAGTGTCATGTCTCCACGATACTGAGAGGAGGCATAACCATAGCCAATATACTGCAGTTAGCTGATTGTACAGTGTGATGGGTTTTTTTGAACTGGAAGTGTATTGTTTTTGCAAGGGTGGCCCTGACACAGAAAAGCAAAACAGTGGAAGCGTGTATGCTTTTTACTATATACTGTGACATTATTTACAGCAGGTATTTACAGCAGGTATATACACCATAATACTGATGTTCACCAGGTGTCAGCTGCACTGATATGACATTTGAGCAAGAACAGTGAGGTACACAACTTCTTTTAAATTAATTCTTATCCTTTGCACTCCATATGCTGCCTTTTCCTTTAATTGTTGTTTTTTTAGTAGTCTACCTGAAAAAGAATACAGTACTGATAGCAAAGTAAAGGGCACTTCAGGTTACACAAACATGAAGATGAAATAAGGCAAATAACTCACCAGAAGGCAAAGACATATTCCTTTGCTTACTGTTCCAAAATCAGCCTTATCTGAATACATAAAACTCCTTTAAAGAAGTCCCACCTGCTTCTTTTTTATGTATTTATTAAAATATTTGTATACTGCTTCTTATTGTAAAAGCCATCTATTGTAAAAGCCTTATAAAAACAATATTATAAAATAAAAAAATCTAATAAAAGTGTCTGCAATAAATAAAACATATTAATATATTGTATGCAGTTGTGTCCCTCTCACCTGTGAAGAAACTTATGTTCTGATTTTAATTTATAAAAGCGTTGATTGAAAAGGTAATGCTGTTGAAGAAGTTTGCCACTAAATAGAAAAAGCAGTTACTCTGTTGTAGAACAGTCACCCAATGAAACAAGCAGCTTCAGTGGATATTATTATTATTTTAACAATATTACATAGTTTCATTCAAAGTCTATAAAAGATCCCCAAGACCTTTGATTTTTAAACATAAACCCTATGATTTTGTGTGTTTGTGTGTGTGTCTTGCTTTTTTTTTTTTTTTAATGAGCAAACATGCAAACAAGGGTATCTATTACAGATACCCCTCACTTTTTGCCAATCATGAGAGGAAAATACATTACTGCAAAGACTTAGTTTCTGTTGTTTTATAGGTGTTATCTTTTTATAAAGGAGCATGGTAAAAAAAAGTTGTCTGATCAAGATTTGCAGTTCGGTTCTTAAAAACTATATTGCCTTATATTTACTGCTTTTTCCAACATCTTTACCCCACTTTTGAACCTTCGATGTTGTTTGGTTGTCATAATGCAAGGACATAAATAATGATTTATATCCACAGAAAAAGGTATATTTAAATAATTGATTTAAATTCATTTTCCCACTGAAAATTCTTCATACACTCTCTAAACAATGCTTTAAAACTCACCAATAAACCATGCTAGAGTATTTATACTGTTCCATGATTTCTACAGATAAGTCATACATATATTTGTCATACACATATACTTTCATTTACAGTTATTGTGCTATTAAGTGTAGCAATTTAGGAACTTGACAGTTGGCTTCTCTTCTTTTCAGTGTTTTTGTTTTCCTTTGCTTCATTCTACTTTGGCATAGCTCCATCTCATAAAACCAAAATTATATACTTATGACTGATCGGATTAGAATTTTCAGTGTCACCGAGGTAAAAAATAGAAAGTTTTCTTGTTTGCATCCTAAAAATAAAAACACATGCATAACTTGTATCTTTAGAAAAGCTGATGTGTAACTAGGATGGCAGATGCTAACTCACATAAGCCAAATTATGCACATTAGCTCAATTGCGTTGTTTTTCCTGAATGCATTTAGAATATGAATATGAATATTTGAGAAATGATCAATTTTATTATTTACATAGAAAAGCCTCGTTTAACTCAGGGCATCTGGAAAAAAGCAATGGTTCAGTTTAGAGATTAATTGTGTGTTACTTTTTATGTTTGTTGTATTATTATTATCATTATTATTATTATTATTATTATTACTATTTTATGCAAAAACAATTACATGTATATGCCAAGCTGAAACCCAGCTTTATCATAGAGTCTTCAGGGACGGGAAGTTAAAGTGGGTTCATTATCATAAAATTTTTCCTGATGAGCAAAAGGAAGATCCTGTGTTATAAATATAGGGTTATTTGAATGTTTATTGTGTATTGATTGGGTTAATTATACTTTTATTGTATTATGTTTATATTGTACTGTATTGGATTGTGCAAGATGCTTGAAATCATATTACTGAAGCAGCATTGAAATCCAATAAACAAACAAGCAAACAAATACAATGAAATTTTAATCCAGCCTGCAAATGACTATCCTTGATATAATAACAAAGTATTTTCTAATATTAGATATTTGGTAAAAGGTTTGAGGTAATTAGAACACATTTCTACCTAAAAGACAGAGGTGGAAGACATGCAGATGTGCTTGCTGCCAGGTTACAAGCCAGATTTCCGTGAAATCATACATTCTGTTTCTAAACAATCCAACTACTAAGGAGAAAGGTTTTATCATAACTGCTAGTATTTCTTCTATGAAGAAAAAGGGATTGGGAGAAACAGCAAGCAGGGAAGATGTATGAAAGATGGGTGACTGGAATTCTGGGCTTCTGTATAGAGTATTAAGTTTAGATCTCATATAAGCCATTGTAGTATATGTCTTGGAGGCCCATTATGTGCACATATACTTGAAAGGGCTTGATTGATACAAGGACAAGTCAAAATAATTCTGTTTTTATTTCTTTTGGGTGACTAGAACTGTACTTATATCTATAGTATATCACTGCATTGATTAGTTTAGTCTTGACTTTTCCTTGTCAGATTTTTTAGCATATCTGCCCACCTTCTTCCCTCATTTTGTGAAAGAAAATGAGGGTAAACCATAATTTCTACTGAAACCCCTTTGCACTGTTGCTAGGATTATTTTAAAAAAGAGTTCATAGGTAAAGGGGAAACATCACATGATTAGGAATAAGGGAAGTGATTAAGAGGGAGCATTCCTTATAAAGCAATGGACTAAGCTGAAGATTGAAGGAAGAGATGGACGACAAAAGAAGTCTTACAGTAAATAGGATGAAAGGAATAAGGAACTGGCAGAAAAGAAAGAAATCTGGGTGGTATGTGCATGATAAACAAACTCTTTATGATACAGATCTTAAATTAACCCATTAAATTAAATTCTTAATTTAGGTTTGGGGTCACTCATTTGATGTTGCCTTGGATTACTTCAGTTAATTAGGACAAACATACGATGAAGGGCTTTCTCTGATTTAACATCATGTCAGATATGATGGAACAATCCTGGGTACCTACCTGAAAAATGTATCCTCAGAAGCAAAAATACTGGATCTGTGTTTAACCCTTTGTTGCCTGACAGAATGAGTTCTCTATTGTGCAGTATTAGACTTTGTCCTATTAGACTCATTTTCAAATCCCAGTTTGTCATTGTTGGATGTCCTTGGGAAAATGATTCCCTCAGCTTCATTTCCACAGGTACATAATGCAAAGAGCTAGCAGAATAAATGAGATATGAGTTGTAAAGCAATTTGTAGATTCAAAAGCACCATACAAATGTTTAATAATAACTAGATTATCTCTCTTTAAAAAAAATCATCCATAGTGAGGAATAGAATAACTGGTCATTAAATGAGTAACCCTAGAAATAATATCTCAGAGCAATTTCAGCATACCCATTGCTCTGTTCTTAAGTACTTATGTGTCACAAGCAAATCCCAGTGCGCTCTTTTGAAACATCCTCCTTAATATTACTAAATGTGTTTTCTTTGTATTTGGGCTTATTGCTAGATGGATTTTTATTTTATTTTGTTAGATTTTTCTAACATTTACCCAGGAGACAGAATTCAGCAAGTATTAAGATTTTTTCACTTAAATATATCTGAGGCTTTTAAATGTGCATTTTTTATTTGAAACAGAAAAATAGATTATAATAAATATGCAAGTGCCTGTTGGTTTCTGCACAAATCATAGACCCAGCAAGCTGCATGGTTTAGCTAAACATTTGTTTACATAATTGTAATAGCAAAACTATACAGCAAATACACTAGGCAATATATGCATATTCACAAATGAGCGTGGAATTTCTCTAATAATAGGCAAGGATTTTAGTGTATATATGCATGCTGTTACTCGATATAAGGCAATGAGATATTCCAAACCTGAGATTTCAAGTTAGTTAAGTGCTAAAGGAAGATACTGGTAATAAAAATATTGAAAAAAAATATCTCTTACTAACTGGTATAAATGAGTTATGAGACAAATATTTGTTTAATATATTTCTATGCTGCTTTTCAGGTAAAACTTCAAATAAAAGAATGTTAAAGCAGCATACAAGTCCAGAAGGATGGAATTAGATCTAATGAGTTAACTCTCAGGAGATAGACTGAATATTAACAGAACATTCTTAATGGTTTAATAATAGAATGAACAGGTACATGGAAGAAGATTGTGTTTAAAGTATCACTTTCCTTGAGTTAGTTCTGGAAATGATCAGAAACCAGAGCTGCTCTTTGGGTAACTTGTATGCATTGTTATGATATACACACATTTTGGTCTTGCCAGTTGAATGCAGATACAGCTTGGGTCAAATATCACCCTCTCACATTCAGTACAGAAGTGTGTTGGGTGTTGGTAATCTTCTAACTGAAGATCATTTTGTTGTACTGAATTTATCTTACAAAAGGGGAGGTTAAATGCACTTAGTCCAGAAAGTGTTATCTTTTCCCCTCAAGAATGAATAATGCCATACAAAAACAAAGTATCTTCCTCATGGAACTTTGTTTTCCAGATTTGCTGTGAAATCTCCCACATTACTCAGAGCAGTCAGTCATTTGCTTGAAACAGTAGAGACTTTGGCATTACTGCATAAACAAAGGGGGTGGGGGTTGCTTCATCCCAAGCCAAATCTTCTTCAGTTACTTTTAGTAATCCCTATACTCCAGCTTCCTATAATCTTGTGATTATAACCGCTTTTTTGTCCCACGGACCTTTGGCTAGAGAGCCTATGTATGTCCCTCCAAACTATTTAGCCTTTTCTATTTCTTTATAAAGAAGGATGTATCTCTCTGACATGATCTGGTATTTAAATACAAGAAACATTACACATATTTACACTGTAGAATAAGCAGCAAACCTAGGATCTTAATAAAGCTAATAATCCATAAAGGATTTTCCATACTGAAATATTTATGATCCCTCCTACTTCTGAGTTGTCATTGTTTCTCAGGGGTATATTTCCCATTCTGGAAACTGCGTCTCAGTGAATGAAGTACATAAAATAGCCACGAGGCACTAAGATGAACTCATTAACTCTGCCCCTGTATCAAGCTCATTGTTATCAGGCATTGCTTCTTCCAAGTAAATAGCACAGTTTTACTGAATAAAATGGATGGCCTGTTAAAAAAAATTCACTATGGATCAACATCTAAAACTCCATTGTTTTAACTGTATGTAGCACTGGTAAAGTGCTAAAGTGAGAGCATATTTGTCCTCAGATATTTTCAGGATGGCATACATTATAAAATACTGCATACTGCATATGGACTGATATAGTCCATCTTTCTACCAAAAGGATCAAGATATTTTACTTGGAATTGTTAAATGCTTTCAGATAACATTCATACTTTGTTCAAATTCTAGTACACACATGAGTATTACAAGACTAATTACAGGCTCTCTTATAGAAAGTGATTCACGTCCCATCACAATGGATCCCAATTCAGAACTACCTTCATGTGTCCTATGGGGGGATAGACAGTGGAGAATATGTCCTCAAAGATCTGGGTAGATCTCTTGGATCTCTCAGTGGCTTTTAAGGCAATCAGGTACCACATTCTTGGCTCCCTTGCCAAGTAGGTTGCTGGGATAGGGTTTCTAACACAACATGGGAACACAGAGGAAGCAGCAAGACAAGAGAGGAAGTAGGCCCCTACAGAGGAGATTCTTAAGTCCTGCAGAAGAGGAAAGTATTAATGACACAGACTAACTCCCCCTTAATTATACTAGGTATGTTTGGTAGGCTTTCAAGATCACATTATTTATTTATTTAAAACTTCTGTATGGCTGCCCATCTTAGACCACAACTCTGGGTAACTCACAACAGCAATAAAATTACAAAACCATAGAACAAAAATTAAAAACCTGGTGCCTCAGTCATGCCCCTAGGATGCCCCAATAATCATTCATAGGCTCCCATCACTCTACCCCAGCACCTGGGTAAAGAGCCGGGTCTTGATGGCCTTCTGGAAGGCTAAAAGGGTAGAGGCCTGCCAGATCACCAGGCATCCTACTACCAACAAAGATCTTTCAGAAAATCCAACCGAACTCTTGCTTCCTGAGTTTGCCAACCCCTCAGTTGCAGTAATTCTGGTTATTCTTGTAAGACTCTTCTCAGAAGGTGATGTGGGAGAGCTGTTCCTCCTCCTCTGGTCTTTCATATGCAGAAAACTGTCTTATCTTGGTTCACACATTATTATTTTCATGAAATTGCTTACTAACATATCCATAATTTTGAACTGCAATGTTATCAAGATGCTATCATCCTCCTCCCAATCAGCAGTCAACACAGTAGGGAGAAGCAAACTGAAGTTGAATCTAGGGATGATACCAGGATACTGACAAGTATCTATCTCTCCATCCATCCATCTGGATTTACATCCCACCTTTCATTCATGAGTTCAAGCTGGCAATGCAGAATACTCCTTTCTGTATTTCTCTACAAGAACCTTGTGGGCTGAGAGAGAATGATGTTTAGTTTTTGATCAATTAGGATGACACTGATTCCTGAAGACCAAGACCTGTTGCTTGAGTGTGTTTCTCTTCTGGTGATGCTCTTGGACATATAAATTAGCTGGATTTTGTTTTTGTCTTTTTCCTAGTATCCCTTCTGAGATTGGGTTGCTTTGTCAGAGAGGGTCTGGCCAGTTTCTCATTCTTCCATTATATTGAGCATGTTCTGTGGCCTTGTTTTTTAGGTATTTAAAAACTGGAACTAGCATATAAAAAAGCTGCCAGAGTTTTAACTGAAAACGCCCTTGCAGGCATGTAAGTCTGGTTGGTTGTTACCCAGAACCTGTTTTTGACCTTATATCAAGATGTCATTAAAAACACTGCACTTCCCACAAATTCAGAATACCTTCAGTGCTCTGTTTAGTAGTCCTTACACTATTAGCCTGGTTGCTGTGCATTATACAAGAAATAATCCCCTTTGCTCTGATATTAAGATTATGGATATTCCTTTGGATAGAGAAGTTTTACAGAGGGCAACAGAAAATCAAAGCACTATATTTCTCCAAGAAAATATTCAGTGGCTAAAAATTAGCACGGTCAGTTCTCATATAGCATGATAATTTTCTTCTTAGAAACCCTTGTGCTATGTAAAATCATGCAATATGAATAACAGGACTGATGGGAAATACGAGTTTGGGGTAGACCACTCAAGAATGAAAACACATTTATAACCCAAACATTAACAAATACATTAAATAATCCTAATGAAATACTTAACATTTGAGGGAGGCATTCCTTCAGGATTTTCAGCTTTTTTCCCCCCGAGGTCTTCATATATTGCTAATACCTTCTCTTTTGCCATTTAAAAAAAAAAAAAAAAAGCTTGTCCCCCATCTCTTCATTTGATCTTCAATCCAAACAGTTAATAGATGTTCCTGTTCTTTCAGTTCTTTATGTGTTGTTCTAATAGACTTTGTAGCACTTTTGTTTTTTCCTGCTAAAAAAACTTGCTTTCAGCATTTCTTCCAAATCTCCATAATATTGAAGGCTGGTGTGGATCTTCCGGGCTGTGTGGCCGTGTTCTGGAAGTTCTGTTTCCTAACGTTTCGCCAGCATCTGTGACTGGCATCTTCAGAATGCAGGAGCACAGACAGGAGCAGTTCTCTCTGTGCCCAGGATGGTGTGACCCTTTTGTGGGTATTTATAGAGATCTGAATATTGCCTCATTTAAGTCAGTTGCATGTACAATGTCACATATTCTTTCTTTTCAAACTTTTCCTCGATCAATAAAGCTTTTCTTTTACTTTCTTCATCTGAAATTTTATCACCAGCATGCTTCTTTTTAACATTCGGGGAATTGGGAGAGAGAGAAGCACACTTAAGCAGTAATAATGCTAAAAAGTGTAGAACTCAAAAAACATAACCCATTGCATTTAACTGGGTAAAGCTCGCCACATTCACCTACCACTTCTTGTTAGTGCAGAATTGAAACTTGGGAACATCATGCATAAGCAAACATGCTTGTGCTATGCAGCCTTGAACTTTATGTTGGTTAACTTTATTATAGTCACTGACCAGCATTTTGTGCAATTATTATAAGATGTTACAAAATACAGATTAAAAAGCATAAATATTTTTTTCTAAAATCAATAGAAATGAATAGATAAGTCACTATATCACTATAAATGCAAATAATAAGATACTAAGGAATTTAAATATTAAAATGAATCAACAGGATTATAAAAATACTTGGTAAATAAAATATTAAAATGTTTATGGACTAAATCCTTAGTTGCAGTGCAAGTGTGTATGTGTTTGTGTGTGTGACTGATAAAATACAGCAGATATCTAAAGCTTGGACAGTATAAAAGATATTTAAAAAAATGAATTGTATATTAGCAGTGTTCTAAAAGTTAGGGAGTAATTTCCTGCGTAAAGCAGTGGTGACTGAAAGAAATTTTGCAACTCTCCTAGAGATAATTACAATATGTGTCCAACAGTAGGGAGCAAATGAAGTATCCTCTAAGCTAGTGGGATTAGTATTAGTAAACATAGGGCACAAGTTGCTATAGAAAAGATATCTAAGGAATTTGTGGGCTAAAGTTTCAGGTTCCTCCACATCAGTTTCATTCTGCAAAAGGGGTATTATTATCCTTCCTTATAAATCTGCAGAAGTTAAGACTTAAGGTGGGTAGCAAAAGCTCTGCAGTGCGTTGAGCAGGTAAGGTTGAATAAATAATTTGCTGGCATGAAAGGTTTCCTCTTTATATGTTGCAGTGACGATGACCTAAGTCACCCTGTTCAATCTGGAGACCGATGTCAAGCACACGCTGTTGGATAGTGTAATGGTATATGGGAATTATGTTGGGAGACAGGAGGAAGGGCTGCAGACTGGACAACTGTCATGTAAAAGATATCTCAGTCAACATATGGAAGGGGGGATGCATAGGAAGCATTTCAGAAGGGACTCTCCCTAGCTTTCTGGAGAGTAAAAAAGAGAGGAGGGGAGAAATACTTTCAGTCTTGCAATATTCTATTAATGTAACCTTACAGTAAAGATATATCTAGTATTCATAGTTGTGCTTCTTATCTGGACTACTTCAAAGGGCTAACAGATAGCAGCTCTAAATTTTGATAACCCAATAGCTAGGAAGATGGTACTTGAGAAGCCATATTGGTGTAAATCACTCTGGATTCTCACTTTCCAGAAAGAGGAAAATTTATTGAAGATGATGGCAGCCAGGGAATCACTAGAAAAGTAGAGGTTAAGCCAGAAATAATGCCAACATATGCAAGGCTTGGATTCCAAGGGGATCATCCCAATTTCCCAACAAAGTGTTACATTTGAGCCTCAGCAAGATACTCAGAATAACACTCTTAGGAATCTGGATTAGGTGATATCTAAGGGCATTAGGTTAAAGTGTCAATGGAAGCTATATAACATATGGGGAAAAGATTTAGGTTTAAAAAGTTTTATGACTGCAGGTATGTTCTTATCTTCTTTAGGTATGAAAAAAACCATAGGGCTTTAGCACTGTTGATAGCCTTATCAGTAAGGGATTTAATTTGTTCATGCCAGACACCCAAGGACTGAAATACTGTGTCAAGATATTTGAAGGGTGAGACATGGTCTATGAGATTATTGTTTATCTGTCATTGGTGTTTGCAGCATCTCAATCCCTTCAAGAAAACTGTAATTTTGGTTTTGGAATAGTTAACTTTAGGCCTTTCTTCCCTTCAGTAATACACAAGGGCCCATAACATAACTTCTGAGACCAGCTTGAGTTAGAGGAAGAATAGCTGCGTCATCAGCCAAGGGAAGCATAGCTAGCTAGCTATTATTAAGTTTAGAAGAATGGAATTCTGCCTAGGTTAAAGTGGTGACCATGAAATCCATGTAAATATATATTGAAAAGAACAGATATCATCCTTGCATGAGCGAATTTGTTTATTTGTTGTTGTTGTTTAGTCGTTAAGTCGTGTCCGACTCTTCGTGACCCCATGAACCATATTGCGCCAGGCCTTCCTATCTTTCACTGCCTCCCTGAGTTTGCTCAATTTCATGCTCATTGCTTCAGTGATGCTATCCAGCCATCTAATCCTCTGCCGTCCTCTTCTCCTTTGGCCTTCCATCTTTCCCAGCATCAGGGTCTTTTCCAAAGAGTCCTCTCTTCGCATTAGGTGACCAAAGTATCTGAGCTTGAGCTTCATTATCAATCCTTCCAATGAGTGACCATGAAATCCATGTAAATATATATTGAAAAGAACAGATATCATCCTTGCATGAGCGAATTGGTGTTGTATAAATACATGCCATAAGAGAACTGACTATACAGTACGATCAAAAGAAAAAAAAATAATATTAAGGTCACCGAGCTCCGGTACTGGAGACAGCATTAAGAGAAAGAGGAGGTAGTTTGCTTTGCTTATTCCTTACTGATTTTCAGGTAGCCATAACATGTGAATTTTGGTGGTTTGGGCCAGTACTGCTTTTTTTTTTTAGCCTTTAAAATCTGAAATCATGTAGGTATGTATGTTGCTAATGGTTAGTCGCAAAGAAACAATAGTTTTAAGCCTTACTGCGAATTTAATTTCTGTTGCCACTATATAGATCTATACTGTTGTACAAATTCTGAAGCAAAAATAATTTGATAGATAACCTTTTATCTGCTGCCTTTTAATATGATTGTTCATTTCAGGCTTCTGATTCAGGCTTCTTGGTTAGCCTCACTGGTGCTTGTTTTACTTACTGGATAGAGATAATAAGATACTGTGTAATTATTATAAAAATCTATGTACTTTAAAACATTAATGTCAAAGAACAAAAAATGAACTTATGGTTTTTTAGATTATCAATTTACGTTTCTTAATATTTGCAATACTTTTTATTGTCAGGGTTTTGAAATCTGACACATATCCCAACAAGAGAAGAAGAAATTAAATTATTGAAGTTTTATAATGTACATAGTTCAGTAGCCCAACACTGATAGATTTTGTTAGTGACCTCCAGATGTGTTGTAAGGGTACCATGCTGGAATTCTCAGAATTATTTTTCTAACACATTTGGAGGATATTAAGTTGTAGAAGGAATCTGTAGAATTCTTATAAATTGAAGAAGATTGTCCAGTTATCCACAAATATCAAAGAACTTTAGATTTGGAGGGCACTTTTGGGCATCATTGTTCTACTAGGTTGGTGTTCAGACCAGATGCTTCTAAGAGTGGATCAAAACATTTAAGAAAAGAAAATACAGTAAGAAACACAATTAGAGAAGGAGAGCAGTTGCTTAATTTACAGAGCTTGAAGTGTTACCTGAGAGTGTAATAAGCTGTAGATTGATAAACAAGAGTTGATCATGTTGATACAGGGAATGTTTAAACTATTGGAAAAAAATCTGATTCAATAAAGTGCTCCAGGCAATTTCTACTGAAACATTTTTTAAATGCTGCCTTTATCATGATGTCTAAATCCATTAAAATGTAAGGTTGATTTCTTTAGTAAATAAAGTTATGTCTGAAGGGGTTTGAAACAGCATTTTGAGGAACTGGTATCAAGGACTGGTGTTGTTGGGCACCAGCCTAGGGCCATACTCTAAGATAGGATACCACCTCTATCCTCTGGAGCCTCCTAAATCTGTGCCCCCCACCTTTGTTTTGTTTTGTTTTCATTGCCTATTAACTTGCTTTCTCTAAGCAAGTAAGGATTACAGAATAAAATGAATAGTTGCCATTGCTCAGTTAGCCCTTTCTCTGGGCAGTGATTCAGATTAGACCCAAAGAGAGAGATGGTTATAATGGGCCATAGCAACAGCAGTTAAGGGAGATGGGCTGGCTGGAAAAGGGACTCAGTGAGAGCATGAACCATTGACCAAACTCTACAGAAAGTGTAGCAAAACAAAACAGAACAAAACCACTTAAGCTAACTTATCATAGCATGAACTTTCACAAGGAAGAAGACACTTTATTAGATACTATACTAATACTATATTACTTGGGGAAACTCATGTAGGAGTTTGCCTTCTGTACTCAATTCTGGTAATAATATGCAGGAACATATGGAGTGGCATGGTGTGTTCCCTGGCAAAACACATGTTTACTCCATAGCAATTTTCATTGCTAGCCCTGATTTATTATAGCATGAACTGTCCTTAATAAAAACCATCAGTTTTAATTCATATTGGCATCAGCTTTCAAATTCAATATAGCATCTGATCAGTTATGATTATTTCACAGTAGATGTATCCTTAGAAGTTTACAAAAACCAGCTTGACTTATCAGTTGCTTCCAGTTTCATCCCTATCCTTGTGTTAAGTGAAGAGAATTTAAAGAAGGGGCAGAATAATTTTCACAGAGCTGTAGTAAGGTAGATGTAACAGGAAAAATCCCTGGTTCTTTTCTTATTCGAGCCACAGCTGACAATGAGAAAAAATTACCTATCTTTCCTTACCTTGTATTCTTGCTAGGGGGTTGAAAAAAATAGGTTCTTACCTTCTTTGCAGGAATTATCAGCAAGGTGAGGGAACAGCAGCAGTTTCCTGCCCTTCTCCCAAATCTCCTACATGTCAACTTTACCTTTCCCTCTAGCAGCCCTTCAAACATGGAGAGGCTTTATTTGAGTACTAGGAAACTTAGAGAAGAACATAAATGTTGAGGAAATTACTTGTTTCTCCCACTTTTTATGTCATTCTTTAAATCTTCTCATAAGGGAGAAAAGACCCTCCCTCCCTTTTCAGTCTGGCCTCCATAGAAGACTTAAGGAAGAAGTTAAAGAAAAGGTGGAGTTTGACCTTATTTGTAGAGATGCTGAGTAAGTACACCAGAGAACAGAGTGAGTGAGTACCTGCCTAGGCTATTTTGAGAAATAATAGAAAGTTGCCTGTGGCACAAAGGAAAGCAGATTAGTTTGGCAAGGAGATAAGAAGATGGGCATTATCTCATTTGGTTTGGTTCAAATGGTTTTGTGTTGACATCAAATAAGTGGGTCATGTTTGCATTCAGCATTGGGTAAAAGAATTTTTAAGATAGTGGCTCACTCCTAAGTCATTTAAATATCATATGTTATTTCCAACTCCACACTCTACAACATTTGATTGATCAATAATGGGGTGCGAGCATCCTTATACACTTATGAATCAAGTCACTTTCAATTCTGGCAAAAGCTATTATCTCCAGTCCAATTTGCTTCTGGGTAGTAGTATTTTAATATGCAGAATGTGGTATGAATTTAGAAACTCCACTTCTAGGCATCTCAAATCAGGAAAATGCTTTGTAAAAACCAGTGGCAAAAGTATTACTGTTATAGCATCCAGTGAAGAGTGATTGCATTTCACATATTAATACAGAATTTCATCATGATTACATTAATACATATTAAATACTTAGAGTATATGGTAAGTGTGAGAAATTGGAACCCTCCATGGCTTCTGGTGTGTCACTCCATAGATACCTGTGATTTTTGCTATACCTACTATTTTACCAAAGTTGCCAGAGCTGCTGTTTTTCTAAAAAATCAAACTACTGCCAGACTCAGATCCACTCAGTAGGGAATGCAGATTTGCCGTATGTAGCTTCTATATCGAAGCAACTCTTAACTATCATCTCCAGCTTGACACAATCCATATGACTTAGGGGTACAATTCCCAGCTAGAATAGCCTCCCAGCTGGAATAGCCTTTGGTCCAATATTCAACTCCCACTAAAATATTAGTTTGGTATTTCTCCCATATCAGAACATTCACCACTTTTTAATTGAAGAATGTAACCCATGTTCAGTCAAGCTGCTGTGCTACTTACAGTTTGTTAAAATAGTGATTCCACCTTGAATTACTTTTATCATATCATTTGATCCTCAGTAGCTGAAATGTATTGATTATATTTAATAGGCAGTGTAACTGTTAAGTTTACTTCTCGTTCATTAAACATTTTTAATCAGTTTAGAAATTGGTAGATGCTTGTGTTTTGGTTAGCAACTTCATTTGAACAGTAAGCATTATATACAACGTGTATATGCAGCATTTTTAGCCTGTAACCCGTTATAGTAGCCTTATGGAAGAGCTTTGCTTACCTGGATAAAGATTGTCAGAACTCCATCAGGCTTATCTCAAAATTGTTAAATTAGTCCAACTTTCATACACATGTAAGAAGACTCACTGGGCAGACTGCATACAAAAAAGCAAACCAAGTCAAATCTCTAGGAAAATCTTAGCAGCTAGGAGTCCTAGGACAGAAATCTACAGAAGCCTCATGGAGCGTCACTGTTCCAGCAACTCTCCAACTCTAGATTTCACCCTTAGTATCAGTAGCTGCTGACCCTACCTGGAAATTTGGATTATCTGACTCCTCTTGAGAGAGGCTTGCACAAATAATGTATGCATGTATGTGACCAGCATTTGGTCTACTACATGAATGCATGAATATTAACTTTATTTTCAGGGTAATAATAAATGTTATGAACCTCTCTAAAAATAAATTAGAATCTGCAGGGAAGTTACATTGAATTTATATTTCACAATTGAATTGTGTGTATTTGTAGCTGTCCAGCTTTAGTCTTACAATTTTCCAGATTTGACCAAATAAAAAGTATGTGGTCTTTATTAATTCTGCAGAGCAGATGAATGCTCTGTGGATACAAAAGCTTGGTACAAATAATGAATGCCAAAGAGGCTCAAAGCATTTACCTGAAACATAGCTTTTTCAAACATTTTTAAAGCAAAGATTATATAATATTCATCATCTTTAAGAATGGAGGTGCTAATTAATATTATATTATAATATAACATAGTACAGTATAGTATAATAAAATTATAATATTATATTATATTATATTTATTATATTATATTTACCTTGGTTCTTCAAAGCACAACCTAACTTAAAGTGGTTAATTTATAAACAGCTCTTAACAAGTTTCTTGTGCTTCTGCTGAAATAACTGAAGTTGCAGGGAAATAAGTTAAAACAACTCTTTTTTCTTTTAAGATCAGTCTCTCACTTTCATGCTACCTGCTTAACTGTTTCAAATAGCTAAAAAGTGTTGATTTCTTTGTGAAGCTAAGCAAATAAGATGTACTCTATTAAATAACTTATACTGCAGATTTAAGTATTACGTATATTCTTTGTGTCTGTATTTAAGTCTTTGGTCCTCTGAGTTTTCAGCTTTGCAATTGGTCACATGAAAGATATGAGGCATTTGTTGCTAAACACAAAATGTTGCTATGTTAATGTGTAATATATACTATCACAAAAAATATCATGTACATACATCTGTCTAAACAGTTTAAAATATCCTATAGAATAATACTATGTTGACTTATTTACAGAAAAAGGAAAACCAACAAATCAAACTTCAAATAAGATTTGGATATTGGATAAATGTCCATCTTCAGACTATATTGCAGGTTGCTGCATTGTTATTTTAATATCCAACAAGTAAAAGACATTTGGAAAATGAATGCTTCTTTTTGTCACGTGTCCTGAGTAAAATATTGTCCACCTCATTTCTGTCTAGATAGATATTTTAGCTGAGATATGTAACGCCTGGGTTTACACACCGCAGTAAACTAAGAGGTAGCCTTTTCATACACTCTCCCATGATTTCATGTGATGTAACAGTCACCAAAATATAAAACTGAGTAATAATTAACATTTAATTCACATGTTTATTTAAACAATAAAGCAGCTATATTTTATTAACAGTACAGAAGGTCATTCATATCTATAGATGTATACATCATGTGCTGCCCCTCATGTGATTTCAATAAGCTGTTGTTCATATTAAAGGATTCCAAAAGATAGCATTGTTTCACCATAATAGCATAGCCTCCCTTCTCCAACTGACACCCTAAAGAGATGTTGGGACTTCAGTTCGCAAGGTTCCCTGCTAAGAGTTGAAGTCCCAACACATTTGCAAGGTGCCAGGTAAAAGACAACTGTCATAGCCTGAAATTGCCAGATTTTTCATTAAATTATTGTAGACATCTTGATGAGCAAAAATTAAAAGGAGTTTAATAATAAGAATGCACAGAGCTTATCTATTTTATTCAGGAATGGATGAAAGTTGAAACTGAAATACAGAAAATGTGTCAGCAGGATTAATAATCCTTTTCCTCGGTGTATTAGATACTATACTTTGGCAATAACTATTCAGAAAAAAAATAGTTTTATGTTGCATAACATAGGAATATGGTAATTATAATATTGTTGTTACTGTATGAAAATTGTTCCAAAATTGCATTTATTAAATATTCAGAAGTTGCTAAAAAAAAGTCAGTGTTCAGACTGTGCTAATTGCTTGCCATATTCTATTAGAATACTTTATCTTGATGCCAAACTTAGCTGTTGCATGTAGCACAGCATGCCAGTTAAGAGGATAGGTAGAATTTTGGAAAGATGGAGAACAGTACAGATAAAAATTTTAAGAAAAATTAATGTAGCTCATATGAATAAACTGCATTTCAGTTCCTTTAAAAATGAGGAAAATTGTAATTGGATATATATGCTGTCTTTTTCTTAAAATTTGTGTTGTCAGTTTTACTGAAGTAATAGCAATTCTATTTTAAACTGACTTCATTAGGATGTTTCTATAGATTCAGTGTGAGTCCCATACATTTTCATAAGAAGTTTTATACACACACACACACACACAGCACCTTCAAGTCAGTGTTGACTCTTGCCAACTGCCTGGATGAGCCCCTGCAGTTTTCTTGGCAAGATTTTCAAATGTGATTTGCCATTGCCTCCTTCTTAGGGCGGAGAGAGAGTGATTGGCCCAAGGCCACCCAGTCTTATGATTTATTTCTTTATTATTTAGGTAAATTGGGCTGAAGTAGCTAGAACGTTAATATACCTCAAGGCTGTTACTTCATATGTTTGATTTATTTTCACTTGTATGCCATTACGATTTGAGATAAACTTAAAAGGTTTGGCCAGAGTTAGCTGTACATTGGAGGACCAAAGCTAGAATTGATCAAGAGAATCCTTTGTAAGGGAGTGTCATTTCTAGTCTAATCTACATATTGCCAATCTAAATTAAAGTAACAGTAGCTGTTTTTTTCCTTTATTGTTAACCTCGCATCTGTAATAATCATGAAATAATAGAAATATCACTACAGTATTTAGAATTATCACTTTCAGTGGTGTTGTGTGTTGTTCATCCATCATCGTCAATGAAGACCTCAACACATTAGTCACGTTAAAACTAAATATGGTGTGTCTGAAGATGTCAGGCCAATTCGGTCATGGAATGTCCTGGCCCATGTTGGGCAAATGTATAGGCACTGCAGTTGTTGCACTGATGGCTCTAGACTTGTGCAGTTCACACTTATGTTGTGCTTCCACAGTGTGCTTTACTTCGTAAGCTTGACAGCCCTTATGGATGAGGACATGCCAGGTAGAGCAATTTTGTGCCAGCATTTTCCAGGTGGTTGTGTCTATGTATTGCAACTTCAGGGAGACCTTTAATTTATCTTTGTAACATTTCTTCTACCTTCCATGCTGTTTTCCAGCAGAGTTCCCCAGTTAGGAGCTGCTTCGGTCTGGGCTCTTATCAGCAATGTGTGAATTGATGGTAGACTTGCTCTAGAGAGAACTTCAGTGTCTGGTACTTTATCTAGCCATCTGATGCCTAATATTCTATGAAGACAAGTCATGTGGAAATGGTTGAGCTGTCTTGCGTGCCTTCGATACACAGTCCATGTTTCACGGGCATACAGGAGGGTAACGAGTACCAGGGTTCAATTTTGTTGCTGGGCTAATTCCTTGACATTCCCACACAGTGGAGTGCAGTCCACCAAAAGCAGAAATTGCCTTTGCTATTCTGCAGTTAACTTCTGTCACTCGGGAGAGGGTGTTGCCAAGATACTTGAACTGGTCCATGGCCTGTAGTATCTGTCAGGATTTTCTCATGGGAAGAAAGTCATCCCGTTATCTGTACGACAACATTGTTACGTCTACTGTATGTTTTTTTTTTTTTATCTGCTTAACAGTCATTACTGACCCTGCAGTGACCGCCCCCTAGCGGTTTTCAAGGCAATTGCATCTTTCTAGTTTCGGAATTAGACTTTGCCAGAGCCTAATTCCTAGAGCGTCAGCCCAGCTGGCAGCACAGGAGGCGGGATTTCCGTTGCTTCGCGCCCCTTTTTCGGACGCCAGCAACTGTCCCGTCTCTCTGTGGAGCCGCTGCCAGCATTTTCCTCCCACCGGAGTGAGAGTGCTCATTTATCTACTCACGTACGTTTTCGATCTGCTGAGTGGGCAGAAGCTGCGGGTATAGAAACAAGAGCTCACCTTGTTAACGCGAGGCTGGACTCGAACCGCTGAAGCTTTCAGCCATTTCTGGCCGGCACTTTCAGCGTCATTAAGCCGCTGCACCACCGCGTCCCCTTCCTACTGTATGTAGCTTAATGTAAACAAAGCATCTTGTGACTGTGTTGTGCTATTTACTGCCACCTATTGGCATGTGTATGCTAGTTATTCAGTGGGGGGGTACATACTGGCAATATAATGGGAGGGCTAGATGCCCAGCCTTTCAGTCGTGTATAGTTTCATCTATCATGTAGTTTTATAGGTTATGTAGTTGTAACTAATAACCAAGTAGTGTACCTCTTCTCTGAGAGTTTTTAGCTAGAGACTTTGTTGTGGATAAGTTTTGGATGCTAAGATGAGAAGAAGTCTTTGTTATTTCCTATATTTTGTATGCAACTTGTGTTTTATGGAGTTTTGCATTTTTATCAATAAAAACCAGTTAGTATATATTTTCTGACTGCAATTTCTTTGGAGAGCAAAATATGGACATTGCATTTTGCAAGCTCTCATGCTGATGTGTGTTTTTCCTGAGAGCAGAGTTTTTGAGAGCTTTGCTGCGCTCTGCACAACAGTATCTGCCTTTTGATTGTGATTTGTGGCTCCTTGGGCAAAGGATGAGCCAGTGAGGCATGGCACGCTCCATTGCCGGGCAAGGCAGGAGACCTCTGTCCCCTCTCTCCTGTCTTCTGCCACCACTCCTCTCCTGCCTCACCTGGCAATGGAGTGCACTGCATAAACTAACCCTTTCTGGGAATTCCAACTCCAGTGCAAACCTCCAAGGCAAAGGGAAGGTGGAAGAAGGTGGGGAAAGGTTGGTTTGCGGTGCACTGCAAATAATTTCCTGCCTTCTCCCAACTTCTGGCCTGACTTCCGGTTCTGATTTTCAGGTCCATCTTGTTCATATTGGTGAAAGTTTGCAACATGAAAGTTTGAAGGTAGGGGACTATTTGCAGCTTGAAGAACTTCTCATTCACTCTGTACTTGAGGCTGATTCCAGTATCACTGTCCTGAAAGGCATCATTCAGCATGAGAGTAAACATCAAGATGAATAGTGTGGGTGCCAGCACACAGCCTTGTTTAACACCATTGGTGACTGGGAATGCCTTAGAGGATTGCACACCATACCGCACTCTAGCCATCATGCCATCATGGAACTGGTGTACCATCTGAATGAATTTGGCAGGGTAGTCAAACTCTGACATGATCTTCCAAAGGCCTTGTCAGCTGATAGCATCAAAGGCTTTCATGAAGTCAACAAAGGTTGTATAGAGTTCATGATTCTGCTCCTGACACTTCTGAAGTTGGCACATGGCAAAAGCATGTCAGTAGTCCCACAGCCTCTGTGGAAGCCACACTGTGATTCTGGCAGCAAGCCCAGCTCCAGATGAGTACCAGATGATTTAGCAGAACTCTTGCAAGGATTTTTCCTGTGATGGAGAGCAGTGAGATTCTTTGGTGGTTGTTGCATACTTGTCAATTGCCCTTCCTCTTGTAGAGGTGTACAATGGATGGATCTTTAAGTTCCTGAGGAAAGGATCCTTGCTTCCAAAAAGACTGGAATACCTCAGTGAGTTTCTCTATAAATACAGGACCACCGACTTTGTATATCTCTGCAAGTATGGCATCTGCCCCTGGGGCTTTGCCACTGGATAGCTGGCTGAGATCTTCCATGACTTCAGCTGCTATTGGTGGGTCATCCATGGCACTGTTGATGTCAACCTGGGGAATCCTGTCTATCGCCTCATCGTTAATAGATGACAGTCAGTTGAGGATGGCTTCAGAGTGTTCAGCCCATCTTTGCAGGATCTGAGCTTTTTCTGTAATGACAGTTGTACTGTCCATACTCAGGAGGGGTGAACTCCTGAGAGACTGAGGTCATAGAGAGTGTTAAGGGCTTTATAGAACCGCTTCAAGTTGTTTCTATCAGCATACCCCTGTATTTCATCTGCCTTGGCACTCAGCCAGGCATCTTGCATTTTATGCAGTTTATTCTGGACTATCCTATGAGCTCTAGTAAAGGCATTTTTCTTGGCAGCTGATGGTAAGTCGTTCTGATGGACATGATGAAGACAATGCTTTTATTTATTTGTTTGTTTGTTTGTTTGTTTGTTCGGCTTGTATGCCGCCCATCTCCCCCAACGGGTGACTCTGGGCGGCTCACAATAAAAAAACACAGTTCTCTCCAAAGATGACTAAAATCTATAAATAATTTAAAAAACATATTAAAAATACCCTAAAAAACCTCCTCTGATTTTGGCCCTAAAAAAACCCCTGTAAGATGCTGGGGGGGGACAACCCATCATCCCACCAGCCATCTCCACAGGTGTGGGCCCCCCTCTGGCCCCCAGGCCTTCTGGCAGAGCCAGGATTTGATACCTTTCCTGAAGGCCATGAGGGAGAGCTGAGTGCCAGGTGGGGACCAAAGGTGGGCAAACCACCCGGAAAGGGCATAACATGTTCCAGTGGTACCGTGGCAGTAAAACAGGAGTCACTTGCTTACCCTCTATCTTCAACAATTAGGCAGTCACTCTTTACTATTTTGCCTACCAGTAAGTACTCTTAAACTTACTAGAGTTTACTCTGAAGTAGACATATATAAGGTTGCTCTGCATCCAGTTTCGCTAAAGTCAAAATGAAACTTTCCTTCCAACTCTCACTTACACATACTTCTAAATCCTTTCTTCTGGTTCCTAAATCTAGTTTGGTACTGACAGTATTATCAATATGAGAATGTAGTTGTTTCAGAAATCTCACTTTTATCTCTTAATGAGGGTTAGCCATGGCCCATTTGGTCCTAGTAAAAAATAATTGCTATTTACATTTACTGGGTTCACACAGTACACTGAGCCAAACCAAGCAAACCACAGCATTAGTTACCACCATATGGGAACCTAGGTATTATGGTTTGTAAACCATGATTTGTGGCTTTGTATAAATTAAATTGTGGTTTAGTTTTTAAAAGATGGATTGGCACAATGTGTGAATTCAGTCATTGTCTCTGAAGAAGCATACTCTTTTGAAATGCACTAATTGATTATGCTAATAGAATGTTATTAATCTTAAAGACTAGGAAAATATCACCCTCAGCCTTTACATTGTCTCATGAACTGCAACAGCTAATGGAGAAAGTTAGAACACTTTCATGAGCCCCAGTTAGCAGTTAGATATGATGAAACTTAATTTCACTGCACACAGACAAGTTCAGCCATCATTCAACTAGGAAGCTGTTGAAATTTTAAGTCAGGAAAAGTGAAAGAATGCATGCAATTTCTTAGAAACCTGCTACTGGAGATGGCATTGTATCACCATAACATGAACCGGGTAATGGATTGTCTATCACATAGAAAACAACAACACTCACCAGTGCAGTCCACCCAATGATATACAGGGCTGTATGGCAATTAAATATTCCACAGCTAGCCAGCAAACCTCATTTTCCCATGGTCATCGCACTGAAGATGTTACCTAAGCAGTAATGAAAGGATGCAAATGAAAAACCAATCTCAGAGAACCCCTACAATCCAACGTTCTTTATTCTTGCATGAATTATGTTATGCATGAGGAAAACGCTCCATGCGTAGAACAAGCAGTTCTGTATGGTTCATGCCCAAATTTGGAACACATGTTTGGTCCAGACCAGAAGATGTGTTCTGAGCAGCCGTATTTCAGGTTATGACAGCAACGAAAAGGTAAAGTTATCGGGTGGCAGCGCATACTTATTGCTAAAAGGAAGTAAAGGAAAGTAACGTTGAAAAAGAACAGGAGAGGGGTGGGTAGACAAGTTATGCATGAGCAGTGGTACTGGTAATGGCAGTGCAGCTAAGGGAAAGGAAAGTGTGGGAAGGCAGAGGAGAATTGTGGGACCCAGTTGGCATGCTCAGCAGTGGCGGTAACAGCACATAGCTAAGGTAGATAAGGTAACAGGAAAGTGCAGGAAGAGGGAGGAGTGGATGCATAGACAGTATGGAGGAGGAGGGGAAGAGAGGGGCAAGGTCCACCAGCTTTGGACTGCTTCTTTCCTAAGACTCCTCCAGCTTTGTTTTGGCAAAACCTGGAACAACCAAGGTGGTCTGGATTTCATTTCAGCCAAACTGTGATATTCATCTCTTGGAGTGGTCAGATTCTGAGCCACAATGTGTTTGTTTTGTACCTGGAACAAATTATGTTTTTCATTTCATATCCCACCCTATTCAATTTTTTTTGTTCAATTGCAAGTTTGGGATGAAAACAAAATCTGTGTCTTATGAAAAAGAAACTTTTTAATACATTGCTTTTACTATTATAACTATTAAATCATCCATGTGTCAGTGTGGCTCGTTTTTCACTGGAAATTAAACTCTGAAAATTCTAATAACTGAAAAAAGTCCCTGCCAGGGTTATTTTTCAAAAAGTTAACCAAGTGGTAACATAAGCAGTTAGTTAATGCTTTGCCAATAATAATATCTACAAATCAGAATTAGGAAATGAGGAATCTTAATTTTTTGTATACCTATAACCATATAGTTGGTGATACTGTCCTTTTTAAAAAGAATTAGAATGGTAGTGTGGGAAATACAGGTTATTCCTTATTCCTGACTATTATTTTTGGAATTTCTATCCCTGAAAGTCAAGGTAAACATTACTACAGATTATGGGAACTCAGCACATCTGATATTTCTTTTGCTTTTTCTTTAAATCTGTTGCTTCATTTCATAAACCAAGGTCAGGGAAACTATAGATGGTTGTCAGTATGCTGCTCCCAGCATAGGTGTTTACTTTACTGAAAACAATATTGATGAAAGGTATGCTTAAGTCAGTTGGAACAAAATATATAAACTAGTGACATTGCTTTGAATAAAGTTGCATTCAGTAAAGAGGACAATTGGGCAATCAGAATAGCAAATTTTAGCAGGAAAAATGATTAAGTACTGTTCTAATAAAACAGTAAACTGATCAACATGAATACCTTTTGGTATGGTTCGAATAGCTAGCCAGAGATAACCTATGCTATTCTTGATAGATGTTTAAACAAATTACTTTGCGATGGAATAGCACTCATTCAGAATGGAAGAGGGTTTTAAAATGTTTCCTTTAGATCCATAACAATAAAACATTGTTCAACTCATACTTGTGGAAATAAAAATGTGATTTAATGTGAGAACAGCCTACCAAGTCTTTATCTCTGAATATTATTTTTGCTTAAGAATCATGTTGCAAATTGCACTTGGTAAAGCATTAGAACTGCTGCTATTAACCTGCACCCATCCATAGATAGTACTCTTGTGTGCATTTTGAAAACGTGTATTGGATAACAAAAAGTGCCATTAAAGGTGGGGGGAGGGAGATTAATGAAAATCATTGTTCATTGTGAAGCAAAAATATTGAATTGTGCTGAATGCATTTCGGATTATTGTTAAAATTACAAAGATTTTTCATTAGCATTATAATGGGTATCAGTGGAAACATTTGAGAAGTAAAGGTACTAAGCGCTCTGATTTTAAATAAATATCACTTTTTTATGAAGAGCAATGGATGAATTATTTTTGGTGTTTTAAGGAGCTCTGCTTAAAATATTAAAAAATGAACTGCAGTCTGAAATGAAGTCTACTTGGTGTCAATTTTAAACAAATTATCTGCTGGACTTTACGAAAATGGAACATTAATTACAATAGAATACTGAAAACTACATGACAATTCAATATTCAGCATTAGGCATTAGTTCAGTGATTTATAGTGTAGTTTTAATTGTTCCTAACAGATTTTATATATTAGTGCAACCTCTGTTCCTTAAGAAACTTAAAACTATTCTTGAGAAATGATACTAAATTGGTCTGATTTTTTTCCATTGTATGGATAAACAGTGGGTTACAAAGCTGATTTAAATAAATTGTGTGTAATTAATATTGTTAAAACAAAAAAAACAAACCCTGGCATATATACGCATCCATATAGTCTAAGTCAATCAGAAGGCTGTTTTGCATGGAAAAATTGGAAGAAGCTTAAAGATGTGATCAGAGATGCCCCTGTGTACACATTGAAGATCACATATAGGTTTGGCTTTTTTGAGGGGTGAGATGTTAAATTCCTGTGCCCTGTTGCAAGCAGCTGATTCCAAGTAGCTTGCTGTGAATCACAGAGAATCTCCTTAGGTGTTTGCATTTGTTTTGTTTTGTGAAAAATACATTCAAAGTCCTCTGTAACATACAGAAGTAGTTGCACTTACTTAAAAATATATTGTCCTGTATTTTTTTTCTTTCACATTTTTGCCAGTAAAAATAGCCTCATAGAAATAAAATGAAGAAACATTTTATATGGTATTATTTTTGTTTTAAATGCTTGACTTAAAAATAACTGCTGTATGTAGCAATAAGCTAAAATTGCTGTGAATTCACGGGTTATTGTTTATGAGCCCTGAGCTTCTGCATACTTGCTAGTTGCTCCTACTCGAGCCCTGTTACCCAAAGGAGCAATTAAACAACACCTGAAAGTTGTGGGTTTTAAAGAATCTTAAACTAAGATTGGAGGCTTGTTGGTTTCTTCACAAAGTAAAATCTGAAACTTTGTCCTTTTTTAATTCTTTGCTTTTTTGGAAATGACATTCCAAGGACACTGGTAGAGGGGTAACCCTACACAAACCTTGGCCATTCCTGCTGGCAGAAGAGTAAGGAAACAATACGCCAGAATCCCTAGCAAGTCTCTCTTTACATGTAAACAGAGCTGGTAAATCCTCAGATACTGCTTTAAAAGAATAATTAAAAAGGTTCTGATGTTGCTATTTTTTATGGACTATATGTATTTTATGATTCAGTGATGGTTATATTACATCTAATGGGATAGCACATCCTTCTGCTAATTTCCTCTCCATATACTAAAAAAAAGCCCATGTTAATAGTGTAGGGCTACACTTGTCTGCTGATAAGTAGCCCCATAGACCACAGTAAGGTGCAGGGCTATAGGCTCATTGTGTTAAAACTGAGTATGTTACATACTGAGACATGTCTCCAGCCCACTGTCATAAATATTTTAATTGCTAGACTATTGCCAGTACAATTAGGCAATTCAGATTTAAGCTAATTTTCAGGAAGATCAGCAACTGTGCTGGGCCACACATGCTTTTCTCTCCATCTCTGCCAATTATCAACTAGAAAAATCAGCATAGTTCTCTAAATTTACTTATGTTTGGCTTACAGTTTAGGTAAGTGTTTTCTCTAATTAAAAAATAGTAATAATCCTTTTTACTGAGGATTATTTTAATCAGTTTTCTGACAGTGTACAACTTCAAGGTACAATTTGAGATGAAACTATAGTAGTCATACTGTTTTTCAATTCTCCTGAATGATTACTATGCAATGACCTTGCCTAATTCACATAATTTTATCAAGTCTAGCCTATGCTGTCTTCCATACGTACATGTTTTTTGTTTGTTTACCATTATTTAAATTAATTGAAAATATTATATTAAAAGAAAGGAGGTTATTGGTTGTTTGCTTTCTAAGAAATTTGGCAAACCTACGTTGACTTTGAGAAGGTTGGAATGCATTAATTACTGATTGCTATAGGACAATAAATATAATCAATTGATATGGATTTAACAATCCTTATGCATAATATAAGTGAGTAGTTTTAATTTATAAAGTGTAGGAGACAGAGAGTTATGTGTGTTTATATTTTATATATAGGTCACAGGCCATAGCCATGCCTCCTAACCTTCATCTGGGGGCAATTTCAAGATATTTGGAATTTTTAAGGACAGGCATGGCTATGAGATGTTCTCCAGAGATCATGTGAGATATGTGGTTTGCAGATGTATGTATTTATTATTTGGAGTAATATGTCTATAACTGTAAATTGGGTTGGGCAACTTAATGCTCATAGCACCACTGTGTTCACAGACATTTCCATTGATAACTACCATACTCCTTGCCCCTCCTTTAGTTAAAGTCTTCCATTTGAAATATAAATTAATGGAGCTGGTACAGAGCAGAAGTCTGTATTTCCAATGCATCTAAGTCTCATAGAGGACATACAGACATTCTTGAGAAAAAAATTGGTGGATAACTGCAGTTTTATTTGGAAAAATGCCCATCTAAACAGTATTGTTGTTGTTTTAAGTAGGCTGGGGATAGTAGAGGATAGAGATAATGGTTAGTAATGATGGAAGGGGTAAACTCATAATATTGTCTTTTGATAAGTGGTTGTTTTGTGACTACAGTACTTGTATACATCCTGGCAGCCACATGACAAACATGTAAGCTCTTGATGGCAGATATTTTGTTTAAGCATGCTCTCAAAATTCCAGATTTGGTCTATCAGTCTAAAACCATTACCTATATCTGATGTCAATAATTCTTAAGACTTTTATTGCAATTAGAATTTAGGTAAAATTTTGGACAGATTATAGCTACTGGATAGACTAGTCAGACAGATGACTTACTTGAAACAGATTCTCTCTTCAGATCTATTCCCAGTCTACCTTTCTGACAGAGCAGAATGGTTCCTGGAAGAGTACATAAGCTTTTTTATGTAGGTCTTTTATACATCTGTTTCAATTTAGTAGTTTTGTCATTTTCAAGAATTGACCTACCATATGTGCTATAGCTTATGTCCAAATTATCTGTTTTTCTCCAGCTAGTCATACTTTTCCCCCCACCCAGATCTGCTTGTAAGACAGTTTGCAGTAGTTGCTCACTTCTAATATTCTCTTATAGCCCTCCTTCCTTCAGTGAGTGTATTGCCAATTCCTATTCAACTGAAGGAAGATTTTGAGGCACAGATACAGAAGACCTGCCCTTTTTTCAGAGGCATATTTGTTCAGCCATCTCCTCTATAAAGTGAGTTAGCGAACTGTGTGTTCTACTTCTTACCTGTTGTGGTAGCTCTACCTAATCCGTTTATAGGTTTTCTGCTGAAGCTGATATCAGTCTTTACTTAAACTATGGCATTGCCATGTCTAAATTTTATTCAATCTTGTCATTGTGATCAAAAAAGGTTTATCATACATTTATAATGGCATGCCTTAGCCATCTGTATGAATAAAAGTTGTTCCTCTGTGTCTCTTAACTGTCCATCTTTAATAATGTTTGTAAGAAAGATCTACTGTTGTACTCAGAACTTTTATGATGGTTTTCATCAGCTTTCAAGCTCTGCTAGAAACTGGTTTGACTTCTGATACTAAAAAAGGCCCATATACATTCTTCAAGAACCATTACGTCTTCTATAGCCTTTCAGAAAACCAATGTCTATGTTCTGGGCTAGACCACTTATGATTGTAGCAGTCCAGTTTCATAAGAGATCATACACTGGTTATTTTGACTTTGGGAGATGCCTCTTTTGAACAGACTCTGCTGAGTCTGTTATTTAATGCCACTTGGCTGGCCTCCAGGTAAAGTGGCTTGTTCTCTTACTGATGGAACCATAAAGGCCACAAAAAAAGAAAACATGTTGCTTACTTGCAAATGTTTCTTCAAATGCTCATCTACACAGCCAAACAACTTTCTTCTTCACTACGTAGGTCATTCTGACCTGTTCCTATCCTATTATGTATAGATATATCCTGCTGAAATCTTTTAGAAAATGAGTAGGATTTATATTTATTTATATTTATATTTATATTTATATTGAGAACTATAGATGGACTTCTTACCAAATCTCTTTTGACAAGCTCTGGAGAATCCCACATATTGATCTGGGTGGACACAGAATCCATATGAAATACCAAAACCTTCTTAGAGCTGTAAAAGATAAATATCTGGTAAAATATAAAAACTGGAAAAAAAGATAAGAGTGAACAAACCTGCCTGTCTTGTTAATTCTGTATGTAACTTCATATTAAGAAATACAACTACATTTTTGCCTTTCATTAAATAAAACCAGTAAAATCCAACTAATTTCTGGGTTTCATCACTGAAGCAGATATTCAGAGTTTAGTGTTATTAAAGTTCTTGGTGCTGTCTGAGCTCTTGGTGCAAGATTGGTGGTGATGTTCATCCGTTTGAGATTTCAGGGAAAACATATCCAGGTTTTGGCTGAAATGTAGCAGTATCCATTACCACAATTATTTGCTTATTAAAAAAAAATCTGTCAGTCACCACATTAAAGGTATTGATGACCCATCAAGACTATTAACAATTATTAGAAGTCGGAAGCCCATAAGATAGCTGATATTGTGGATATTCAAGTTCATTGAGCAGGTTTTCAGGAATTCAAAGGTAGAGCTTTTTGCTTCCAGCTTGAATTCAGAGGCAAAGAGATTTGCTAAATCAGGCAGCGGAACATTTTCTCAAAAGTGACCACAAGTTAAAGCTTTTATTCTTTCCTTCATCCTTCACAATTCAACTTAAGTATGCTTCAGGACAGCAGTAGCAGAACCACAGGTAATTCTGGTGATGCCATATTGACTGTACTAACTGTGTCAGTATTTTCATGTATCATGGCTCATTACATAGATCTTCGAGGAGGAGGAGGGAATAGTCACAGTGAAACTAATTATTTGGAAGTTAATGTTATTCTCAGTAGGTAAGGAAAAGCTGGAGTGAGGTTTTGGAATTTGTGGGATTTATAGACAGAGACAAAACTTCCTGCCCTTTTTCATATTTCTGGGAATAAATAACACATTTTACATTTGAGTATGTGCAAAATTCATTGGTCTTCCTCTGGCATGTTCCATAATGGCCCCAAAGGAATACTGGGCTTAATCTTCCAGTCTGTCTTTGATAATTACCCTAAGAATATTCTCTAATTCTCTTTCTCTTGCCATAAGAGATGTCTAAAAGATGGCATATTTAGAGTTTTGAGAACGTTAAGTGTCCTCTCACACAATGACTGCTGCAGTGAAAATACCTATTCATAAAACACCCATTCTCTAGAAGAAAAATACTAGATGTTAGAAGTACAAATAACTTGCCCAGGAACCTACATATAAGGGAAGGCAATGCCTGCCTTTCAAAACTTAAATCACTCTTTTTTAAAATCTGCAGCGCTACTCCAGCTAATCATTCACATGATACAATCTGATGAGATCCCAAAACCTAATATAAAAAAGGGGGGGGAGATTGAACTCCTAATGTCAAATCACATATTTGCCCCCCCCAAAAACACACTTCACAGAAGTTAATGAAGGGTAGTTAATGAAGTAGAGAGCTAATCAGCTAACATACCCATGCCAAAGCAAAATAGTAAGCAAACACAACGCAAGTAAGCCAGTTACTTTTTCAACTTAGTCTAGGGTGCTTTTGAGGGGGAGGGGGAAGGGACAAATAGACATACAGTGATACCTCGAGTTACGAACGCCCCCCCTTACGGAATTTTCGTGATACGACCAGCTCCGGCCCCAAAAATTGGCCTCGCCGTGCGACCTCCGTCTCGCGCTATGAACCGGATCTGCGGCCATTTGCCCTGCTGCCACATGGTCGCGGCTTCCTGTGGGCGAGATCGCGGTAGCAAGGAGACGTTCGGTGAGGCTTGTGGTGTGTTTTGTGGCGTTTGGAAGGTTTTTGGTGTGCTTGTCAGCATGGCTCCAAAGAAAATGCAGAGCGGGCTTGGCAAGAATAAGGGTTTGAAGAAGAAAGTGACGATCGAACTGAAGAAGGAGATTATAGAAAAGCACGATCGTGGTGTTCGTGTGACTGATCTGGCCGCGGAGTACAAGATGGCGAAGTTGACCATCTCGACTATTTTGAAGAATAAAGATGCCATCAGAGAAGCTGATGTGGCAAAAGGAGTAACGATGTTAATGAGGAGGAGGACACAAGTGCTGGAAGAGGTGGAAAAGCTGTTGTTAGTGTGGCTGAATGAGAAACAGCTGGCAGGTGATAGCGTGAGTGAAGCTATCATCTGTGAAAAAGCCGGGAAACTGCACAGTGATTTACTGCAGAAGAACCCCTCTACCAGCGCAGCAAGTGAGGAATTTAAAGCCAGCAGAGGCTGATTTGAGAAATTCCACAGGAGAAGTGGCATTCACAATGTGGCAAGACATGGAGAGGCTTCCAGTTCTGACAAGGCTGCTGCAGAAGCCTACAAGGAAGAATTTGAGGACTTCATGAAGGCGGAAGGATACATCCCTCAGCAAGTGTTCAACTGCGACGAGACAGGGCTCTTCTGGAAGAAGATGCCAAAGAGAACCTACATCACGCAGGAGGAAAAGGCACTGCCAGGGCACAAGCCCATGAAGGACAGACTGACCCTTTTGCTGTGTGCGAACGCAAGCGGCGACCTGAAGATTAAGCCGCTACTGGTGTACCATTCCCAGACCCCTCATGCATTCAGGGAACACAATGTGAACAAGGCCAGACTGCCTGTCATGTGGAGGGCCAATGCGAGAGGTGGGTCACAAGGCAGTTGTTCATGGAATGGCTGCACGAGGTGTTCGCACCCAGCGTTAAAAAATATCTTTCCGAGGACCAGCTGCCTGAAAGGTGCCTTCTTCTGATGGACAATGCCCCGGCACACCCTCCATCCTTGGTGGATGATATGGACGCTGAGTATGACTTTATAAAGGTCAAGTTCCTCCCCACCAACACGACACCTCTTCTGCAGCCCGTGGACCAGCAAGTGATCTGCAATTTTAAGAGGCTCTACACAAAGGTGCTCTTCACCAGGTGTTTCAGTGTCACTGAGGAAACATCCTTGACTCTGGCAGAGTTTTGGAAGAAACATTTCAATGTCCTCCACTGCATCGGCCTCATTGACAAAGCCTGGGAAGATGTCACCTGCCGGACCTTAAACTCAGCCTGGAGGAAACTGTGGCCAGAATGTGTCACTGAACGTGACCGTGAAGGGTCTGATGCAGAGGTAGTGAAGGAGATTGTGTCCATGGTCAAGAGCATGGGTCTGGTTGTCAATGGTGCAGACGTAGAGGAGCTTGTTGAGGACCATGAGGAGGAGCTGACCACGGAAGAACTTGCTGAGCTCCAGAGTGAGCAACAGAAAGCGCTTGGTGAGGAGCATTCCACTGGGGAGGAAGACAGGGAGGAGGTGAGCAGTGCCGAGATTAAATCCATTATGGAACAATGGAATGAGTGCCAGGACTTCTTTGAGAAGCACCACCCCAACATAACTGTAACGAACAGAGCGTTGAACATGATGAATGATAACGTGGTGTCTCATTTCCGGAGGGTTATGCAGTGCAGGAAAAAACAACTGACTTTAGACAGGTTTTTCCCCAGAACTGAGCCTGCAGCTAAGAGGCAAAGAAGAGAGGACTCTCCCTCCAAACAATAACTGCCTCCCCACCCCATTCTCCCTCTTCATACTGTGCTGTACGTACTTTTTTTCATGTTTTTGTGGTTTAAAAATAAAATGCATATGTTTCAGAACTGTTTTTATTTACATTGAACCTTATGGGGAAATTTGCCTCACGGAGCGACCAAATTCGGAGGGCGGATTAGCCGTATTTACATTGAACCTTATGGGGAAATTTGCCTCGCGGTGCGACCAAATCGAGTTGCGATCAGAGTCACGGAACGTATTAAATTCGTAACCCGAGGTACCACTGTATTTCAAATGAAATTGCAGTCACCCAATTCCCCCCCCCCTTCAAGTTTCTGATCTTGCAGAAATAACAGTGGAGAAATGTATCTGTGATATCCTTTAGAACATGCCAGATTTCCAATTTTCTTTCAAAAATACTAAATATAGAAATGTAGTATAAATATAAAAATATCTGTATTATGAAAATTACAGTTAGTGAACACAGAATAGCTCCAGGTACTCTTAAACTGCACGTCAAAAGTTTAAATTCATAAAATAAATAAAATATTAAGGTAAGATAAAGGAAAATAAGATATAATGCAGTATCAAAAACAGAAAACAGTAACAAAAGCTGAATAAAATAAAAGCTTGTTCAGAACTATTTAAAAGAGTTGTTAGTCCAGCACCATTGGGGGGCAGGAGCTACATACTTGATTCATTTGAGGGATCACCTTCAGTTGACTTCTGTGTGTAATGAGTAGTAAGCCAAAGTCTTGATGAAATACGAGACTAGGGCAGATATCCTGTCAGGATGTGGCTGCATTTTTTTCTGAAAGAATTGGTATTATTATTAATAATAATAATAGTATTTACAGGACTGTTTTTCAGTCTATTATATTACATATTACAGTCTATCAGGGTGCACATGCTCTGAGTCTCATCAGCTAAACAGTGCCTTCTCATGGCATCCTAGAGTTGTGCCTTCTCTGTTACCATCTTGCCTTCTGGAATACCAATAGTAGCTCATCTGGATGCAACCTTGCTGTTTTTCCTGAAAAGCTCTAAAAACCTGGCTTTTCAAAGAGGCCAGAGACCAAGGGATTTGTTATCCTGGCAAGTGGATTATACATAGTTGGTGTTTAATTGTATGTTTTCTCCCTAATAATCTGTATTTGTGTATGTTGCTTTATGTTGTATTTTTCTTTATGCTGTCTTAACTTTGTACACCACTTAGATTTTGTATGATTGCATGAGTAAATAAACTTACAGGTGAAACTCAAAAAATTAGAATATCGTGCAAATGTTCATTTATGTCAGTATGGCAACTCAAAAGGTGAAACCAATATACGAGATAGACGCATTACATGCAAAGCGAGATATATCAAGCCTTACTTCGGTATAATTGTGATGATTATGGCGTACAGCTTATGAAAACCCCAAATTCACAATCTCAGAAAATTAGAATAGTGTGAAAAGGTTCAATATTCTAGGCTCAAAGTGTCCCCCTCTAATCAGCTAATGAATCCATAACACCTGCAAAGGGTTCCTGAGCCTTTCAATGGTCTCTCAGGCTGGTTCAGTAGGAATCACAAGCATGGGAAAGACTGCTGACCTGACAGTTGTGCAGAAAACCATCATTGACACCCTCCATAAGGAGGGAAAGCCCCAAAAGGGAATTGCAAAAGAAGTTGGATGTTCCCAAAGTGCTGTATCAAAGCACATCAATAGAAGGTTATGTGGAAGGGAAAAGTGTGGTAGAAAAAGGTGCACAAGCAGCAGGGATGACCGCAGCCTGGAGAGGATTGTCAGGAAAAGGCCATTCCAAAGTGTTGGGGACTTTCACAAGGAGTGGGCTGAGGCTGGAGTTAGTGCATCAAGAGCCACCACACACAGACGGATCCTGGACACGGGCTTCAAATGTCGTATTCCTCTTGTCAAGCCGCTCCTGAACAACAAACAACGTCAGAAGCGTCTTACCTGGGCTACAGAAAAAAAGAACTGGTCTGTTGCCCAGTGGTCCACAGTCCTCTTTTCTGATGAGAGCAACTTTTGCATCTCATTTGGGAACCAAGGACCCAGAGTCTGGAGGACGAATGGAGAGGCACACAATGCACGATGCTTGAAGTCCAGTGTGAAGTTTCCACAGTCTGTGTTGATTTGGGGAGCCATGTCATCTGCTGGTGTTGGTCCACTGTGCTTCATTAAGTCCAGGGTCAACACAGCCGTCTACCAGGAGATTTTGGAGCACTTCATGCTTCCTTCCGCAGACGAGCTTTATGGGGATGCTGACGTCATTTTCCAGCAGGACTTGGCACCTGCCCACACTGCCAAAAGTACCAAAACCTGGTTCAATGACCATGGGATTACTGTGCTTGATTGGCCAGCAAACTCGCCTGACCTGAGCCCCATAGAGAATCTATGGGGCATTGCCAAGAGAAAGATGAGGGACATGAGACCGAACAATGCAGCGGAGCTGAAGGCCGCTATTGAAGCATCCTGGTCTTCCATAACACCTCAGGAGTGCCACAGGCTGATAGCATCCATGCCACGCCACATTGCGGCAGTCATTGCTGCAAAAGGTGCCCAAACCAAGTACTGAGTACATATGCATGCTTCTACTTTGCAGAGGTCCGATATTGTTCTATTTCCAATCCTTGTGTTATTGATGTCATGTAATATTCTAATTTTCTGAGATTGTGAATTTGGGGTTTTCGTAAGCTGTACGCCATAATCATCACAATTATACCAAAGTAAGGCTTGACATATCTCGCTTTGCATGTAATGCGTCTATCTCATATATTGGTTTCACCTTTTGAGTTGCCATACTGTCATAAATGAACATTTGCACGATATTCTAATTTTTCGAGTTTCACCTGTATATATTGCCAGATCCATTCAGACTCTTGTCGGCTTACAAGCATAAATTTAAAATGTCCATTGTGTGACACAAATGTATAAACAACAAAATGTCCATTGTAGAAATACAAAGAATAAAACATCTACAACAATAACATTAACACTTCCACAATAAACAGATTAATAACAGTGAGTTCACATTAGCTTGATTATTTACAAAGTATTTTGCTGAAAGAATCTTACAATAGTCACACTCCAAATTCACCATTTGCAATCACCAAGAATACAGCTCTCAGCAACTGATGCGCTGCAAGAATAATTCAGTCTTTAAATTTTCCTGGAATGCTGTCACACTGGAGACAAGTCTGGCATACATAGGAAGGCTGTTCTATAACATAAGAGCCATAACCCCCTTGCCCAACAACAACAAATCATGCCATCACAATTTGGTCCACATTTCAGCATTATGAATTTGGGCCAAGGGGGATTGTGGGGTTCAAGGGTACAATTCAGAACAGTTTGCCACCCAGAGCACTTCCATTCCCACTCTTATTATTTGAAGAAAAAGAAAACAAAAGATGAATCCCTGAAAGGCAAGTCTTAGAGGACATGCTTACCATGAATTGTAGATTACCTGCCATATTCTAGTGCAGTGTTTCTCAACCTCAGCCACTTTAAGATGTGTGGACTTCAACTCACAGAATTCCCCAGCCACCCATGCTGGCTGGGGAATTCTGGGAATTGAAGTCCACACATCTTAAAGTTGCTGAGGTTGAGAAACACTCTTCTAGTGTATAAAGCCAATGAAATTTAAATCCTAATACCTAAAAGAGTTTATCTTCTAGTACAGATGACCTGTGGATGGAATCAATAGCCCTACACATGGTGCAGTAATGTCTCAGTGGTAGCACCTTGTTTGTGAGATTCTGTCCTTGTACAGGTTTAATTGGTACTGAGTCCTAGAAGCTTTCAGTACTCAGTGAAGATGAATTTGTTTACCCTGGGGTTTGGCAGAATTTGCCATACTCTTTATTTTATTATCCTGTTGGAATTTCATGCTGCTTGTTGTATCTCCATAAGGGTGAGGTGGGGTGGCATTTTGAATAATAAAAACATAAGTAACACATTTTATCAATAAATAAGTAATGCTTGAGCCAGTAGGAATAATATGTTATGATAAATAGTTACAAGATATAGCTAGTTTATTTATTACAGTCCATAACTAGCACCCAGAAACAACCTAAGAATCACAGTCACCCTTCTCTGTGCAGGCTCCATAACATTCATAATCTAAACCCTCCTGGAGCCTAAGGCTTAGAAAACAACACCCACATATATACTTATTCATTTTAACCGTTTCTAACTTACATCCATTAATCTGCCAAATATACTTTATTGGGTATTTCAAAAAGACAGTGACTTTGCTTTTGGAATAATTAATACAAGCTTTTCTTTAGAGCCATAAGAGGCAAAGACAGGAACCTGTTAGCCACAGCTAGGGAACAGAAGAGACTGCTTGTACCAACAAATGGATATAAAATTTCATTAATATAAAATTTAAACAGAAGAGGGGCTAATATATAGCTTCCTTCATGCCTTTATTTGAAAAAAGAAATCGATGTGTAATGTAGCCTTGAAGGTACAATGAATCCTCAAATGTAGCTGAGCAACCAGCCTCATTGTGGAGGCTTGCAACTTCTTCCCATAATCTGACCCTCATAACAGAGTCAAAAGCAGATTTAAAACCAACAGAAGCAGCAAAAAGAGCTCCTCTGGGTTTAGCCAAATGATATAACATTAAATAATAATCAATTATAGATCAACCCACCCTAAAGCCGGCCTGCTCTTCTACTGAGCCAATCTCAAAATTTCCAGCAAAGATGCCTTGCATAAAGTTTGCTGGTTACACTAAGCAGGCTGACTGGATTTTAATTTGGCAGTCCTGCCTTATCCCTTTTTTATAGATAGGAATGATAACTGCAAGGCCCCAGCCATCAAATTGGTCAGTGCAAATAAAGAATGCTGTCAGAACTATGGCCCAGCTCTCAGTGTTCCTCAGAAAATTGCTTCCAAATCTTGTAAACTTCAGAGCCTACTTCTGTCCTGGTTTTTTTTTTTTTAATCTGCATTCAGTCGTTACCGACTCTGCAGTGACTGCTTGGACGAGTCCTTTGCAGTTTTCAAGGCGAGGTGTTTCGGAAGTGGTTTGCCAGAGCCTCCTTCCTAGAGCAGAGCCCAGCTGGCGAGCGCAGGAGGCGGGGTTTCCGTTGCTTCGCACCCTTTTTGGGCGAGCACGGTTTTGCACTTACCGGCAACTGCCCCCGACTCCTTTTTTGCAAGGCGCCGCCAGCATTTTCCTCCCACTGGAGTAAGAGTCCCCATTTATCTCCTCACGTGAGTTTTTGACCTGTTGGGTTGACAGGAACTGGGGAGGAAACAGGAGCTCACCCTGTTGTGCGAAGGCTGGACTCGAACCGCTGAAGCGTCAACCATTTCTGGCCGGCAACTTTCAGCGTCATTAAGCCGCTGCGCCACCGCGTCCCCTCTGTCCTGGTAACATAATATAAAATTTAAAAACTGCTGTCCCAATGAAATGTGGTAAAACTCCTGGAGGGGATTGTATCCTTCTATAAAGTGATTAAAAATAGTTACTTCTAATTTAAGCTTGATGGCGTCACAGTAAAGTATTCAAAATATTTGATTGTTTTGTTCAATTTTTCAGTCTCATTCTGTGTTCTATTCCTTTGTTTTTATAGTGGAATCCTTCAGGTTACAGAGGGTGGGGTGTTCTTTTCTATGCTTAATTAATCTGAATGAAACTAATATTGAAGAACTAAGTGAAACTCATTGCTTAACAAGAATAAAATAATATTAAACACTATGAAAACTGGGTCATAATTGTGAAATGGGAGAAAAACAGTTCTGGAATGTTCTCTAAGACATCCAAAATACTGTGTTTCAGGAAGTGATTTGAGAAGGATATGTAAAAATTAGGAATATATTTTCTGAGGCATTGCAGGTCAAGTCTTATATTATCAATGCTCTGATTGTCAGGGCAGTGAGAAAACAGTACCTATTGAAATTTCCTTTTCTTCACAGTGATCAAAAGTCAGACATCATTATCTTCTGTTGCAGTCTGGGTACCCACCTGTTATTCCCCTGTTATTAACAATATAAATTGTGTCTGTACTGCAGTGTGAACTCATAAAACTAATTTTGGATGACTGTACTTGGACATAGTTTCAGAGGTCACCAAAAAAGGAGGCTGAGGGCCATATATAAATTCTGGAGCTTCAGGTTCTCACCTATTTCTATAGAAGATAAGACATCCTGAGTAAACCTCCCCATCCTTCTTAGCAGCAATGTAGGTTAAGTGCATTAAAGAGCTCTTTCTCATTGCTAATTAAGACTGCAGTGCATTCCTATTCTTGTTCACTTAGAAATGCACCCAATTGTTTTCAATATGGGTATACATTTTAATTGTTTTAGTTAAATCTTTCCATCCAACTGTTTTCTTTATTTTGGATTGACTTTCTTTTTAAACTGTAATTTAAAACAAAAATGCATTAATGAAATTGTGTCCAAAAGAAATCATATAGCTGAGCATAACTTGCAAGAAATTGAAGAAAGGGAATTAAAACTGAATTCAAATAATTTGAGCCAAAGATGGTAGAACTGTTAGAGATTGAATTAAAAGAAAATACTGGTTTTGACATCGTCTTTTAGACTTGGTAAGTTTTGTGTCAGATAACTTTTCATTGGAAAAGTTCAAACATTTTACATTTTCATTCTTACTTAACATGAACCATTGAAAATGGCATAGTTGTCGTTTAAATTGTAAACTTGTACCTAAGCTGTGGCACTTTGGGTTGCAGACAGAAGTTATGAAAATTTCTCCATTAGCTTCTCCAAAGTGGTCAGTATTGACTCCAAGGGTTGATAGGACTATCCAAGGAGTTGATGTCGTTGTTGTTGTTATTCATAGTACTATTAATTAAAGTAGTATTTATGAAATTGTTTTCATATAATAAATGTTTGGAGGTCAATGAACAATCTGAAACTTTGTGAAGGGGTAAATGAGCTGAAGAGTTTGGGGAACCCTGATGTAGAGGTTCACATGATCGTGATTTGGATGCTTGGCAACTGGCTTCCAATTATGATGTTGCAGCATCCCGTGGTCACATGATCACCATTTGTGACCTTCACTGCTGGCTTCCAACAAGCAAAGTCAGTGGGGAAGCCAGGAGGAGGTCACAAATGGCGATCACGTAACGTGATGCCTAACTTTGTGGGATTCATCTAGCAACAGCAACTGGAACTGCTGGAACTGTCATAAGTCGGCACAGTCACATGATGCCTCACTTTATGACTGTGTTGCTTAGTGATGGCATTCCCAGTGCCAGTTGCCATTGTTAACTGAGGACTACCTGTAGTAGCAAAACAAAGTCTCTGTGAATTGTTTCATACAACCAAGCTATTATATGAGTTTCAGTTACCATGGTGAAGTACATAAGCCTTTGAGGATGAAGGGGACATTTTCCAATTCCCTGACCTCCCAGATAACTTGATCTCTACATGTTGGTTGCAGTGGATCTGGATTACATGTCTTGATATGTAATCAACATTCATAGACAATAACTGACTTAAGATTGTTCACCATTCTGTCAACTTTAAAGCTCTGTTTAGGTATTATGATATGAGGACTACTCATTACGATTGTTTTGTGCAAATATTGACAAGAAAAAAGCCTTCATGTGGTCATGTGTATATCACATGTGCACTGGCTTAGGTATAAGCCAGGACCATGAATTTTCAGGCTCCTTAATCAATATATAGATGTAGATATTGTACAGAGAACCTGCTGATTCATGCTGAATCCATGGTTATTTTCAGGAAGTCTTTGCGTGGTATCAGGAGCAGGCAGGGCTTACAGGAGTTCTCATGTGATGTGTATTCCTGTTAATGTGAAATTCGAACTGGGCTAAAGTAGTCTAAGAGAAACCATTATGGGTCATGCGGTCTGATCATATTGTACAAAGATTGGTTGGCCATGAACTTTCACTGATTCTAGTCCATACACTAGCCAGAAAAAAGAACAGAATTTTAATAAATATGTCTCCATGCATGATAAGTTTGTCAGCTTACGTATTGGAAAAAGTTAAACACATATAATGCTTATTAATTATTAAGCATCATTAATAATGATAATAAAGTATTCAGTAGGAAGTCTAGCGTGATTAAATAAATAATATAACTTGTTAACTATACAGACTTTGTAAAAAAACCAAAAAGTATGAAGTTATGTCAAACTCCTAGTTAAAATGAATGCTACATTGAACTGCAATTTTGGACAATTGTACTTAGACCAGAACAAATACACTGTAATTCCCCCACCTTTAAGATGACAATCTATTTGAACTGCTGTTTGATATAGAAAGAACAAACTTGTTATGATCCCCATTCTTTAAAAAGAAACTGAAGGCACTTATACAATGCCATCGTTTTTACCCCTCAAAATCTCAGAAGCAGTTTGAAGGCCGTTCATAATTGTCTTCCCCTCTCTTGATTCAGAAATGCTGAGAACAAGGAACATTGCTCCGATCCAAGATACCACAGACTTTGCAACAAGATCCCCATACTCTGGCCACCCAGAAAAATAAACTCTGTGTGTGTCGGGGTGGGGGTGGAGGGGATGCAACTGAGGAGCCTGAAACTCTCATCCCTTGGGAATAGTATGAAGAAATTGACAGATGCTTGTAAATTTCACCCTTCTAATGGCTGTTGTGGCAACTTAGTCTTGTAGAGAGGGACCCTTACAAGCCTTCAAGGTCAGAAATCAAAAGTGAAGCTGAGATAAGAGTTCCCTCCAACTGGAGAAAAAAGAGCTCTGCACAGTTCTAGTGTCTCAAAACAAAGCAACACTTAGTTGCTTTGCTGTAGTTTAAACCAGATTGCAGCTGAACTAAAAATAAATTGGCTTGCCTTTTCACATGGTATCTATTGGGGGAATAATGGGAAAAATGACAAACATATATTTCAGTGCAAATACCATGATGTATATAATTGTGTCCGGTATCAGGACACAAATAAGGGTAGGATTTGCATTAATGACATAACCACATGTGTTGTCTTTGTTATACGGCTTGTAGCAGATGCCATTCACTTTACCATACAGCTGTGATATCAGAGACCCAAGCAGAATCCTCAGGTTTCTATGATAGAGGTAATAATATTTATTTTCTTCCTGAAATGGATGGTACTCATTCATTTACATGAAAAATAAACCAAACACATTTTTCCACATCTCTCACATGCTTGACTCTGTGCCTGCATCAGGGATAGATTTTGTTATCTTTCATCTGTGTCCAATGTTGCAATCTGTAAATTTACTTCTAGAGAACTCAGTGGAACTACATCTATAAATGACTACTTCTGTAAATATCTTAGCATTTTATGCAGTGATGCAATTGCACTGATAAAATGTTAGAATGGAACAAATTCTTCCTTCTGTGTAATCAAAGCTCTTCTGGAGAGTTCAGAGTTGCTCATAGCTGATGTAATGAGTTTGTTAGGGATGGAGTAGAAGAAGAAAGAAAGTGAGAAGTCCCATTGAATGAGCAGAAGATGGCTTGTGTAAGAGTGGATATAGCCCTTAGTCAAAGCTGTCTATTTACTTAGGACCTAAATCATTGGAGATTGCTTAACAGATGTGTAGGATTGCAAGGTAATTAGAATAAAACCACAATGTGTATGGGATTGTTGATAACACTGATGTTAATACTTTTAAAAAAGAAAAATAGAATATGAACTATAGACTATATGGAATGTCTGATGAAAATGTGTTCAAACACTCAAGTACAAAATCTTTCATAGGAACTTTAAAATACAATTTTAAAGTCACTTGTACCTTAGTCACTCACACTGGACAGTCACTCATGCCTTAGTTACCTCTTGAATTGATTGCTGTAATGCACTCTACATGAGGTTCTACATGAGGCTGCCCTTGAAGACCACCTGGAAGCTACAGCTTGCTCAGAATGTAGCAGCATAGGCAGTGATAGGGGTGCCACGTATTGCCCATGTCTGTGAGCTGCACTGGCTACTGCTTGCCTTCTAGATGCAATTCAGAATGCTGGTTGTCGCCTATAAAGCCTATCATACATAGGACCTAGTTATCTGAGGGACCACTTGTCTCCAGTTGTTTCTCTCTGTCCAGTGAGATCAGACAGAATGGGCACACTTCAGGTCCCATCATTTAAATAGTGTCATGTAGCGGGACCCAGGCTCCTCAGACTTTCGTGTCATGGGTGCCTGCTCTCTGGAATAATATTCCCCTCAGAGATGCTGTTAGCTCCCACCCTGATAACATTCAAGAAGTTATTAAAGACCTGAATATTCTCCTGGGCTTTGGGGTGGGGTGATAGTTAAGTCCCTGTTAGATGTTTATATGTTTGGCTTTGGGCCATTTAGGGTTTCTTTTCAGCTTTTTGTATTCTTCTTACCTTTTTAAATCGTAAGCTGTCCAGAGTTATTATAGGTTGGGTAGCCTCTAAATTGTATGCATAAACCGAACAAAAATGGAGTGAGACTTTCATCTAGGCCTAAGTATATTGATTTGAAAGCAAATTCCTTAGCATTCAGAGAAGATAGCTTGCAAATAATTTTGTTTATTTTATAATATTTATACTACAGTTTTTCTCCTAGAACTTCAGGGTGACTAATAATCAGCAACAGGAGTGATACTTAGCAAAACATATTTTCAAATTACAGCATAAAGATTCAAGTATAAAAATACATTAAGAATGAGAATGTGTTTATGATATGTTGTAGCATTCACAATATGTAACAATGGGAAGAATTATGGTAATTGTTAGTGGGCTCAAATTCAGCTTGCATTCCTACAGTCATATCTGGTAGAACCTTTTCACTAGAAAAAGAAATCATTTCCATGTGATATGCAAAACTATTTCTGGATCAAGGCCATTGTTTTATTTTTTAATTCCGTATAACTGTGATATTTTAAGAAGTATACAGCAGCACTGATCAGAAACATGTTTGGTTTCCAAAAAATACTGCCTTCCCAGGGGTACAACTTGAAAAAGCATAAGGATTCCTTATAATGGGGTATAGCCATCCTAAAGATCTGTGGGATTTATTTGTTTGTTTATTCATATATGTAGACTGTCTAAAGTAACTAAAAATACATTCCATAAAGAGGATGATAATTTTTCTAAACAACCTCTTATATACGCAATTTATATTGGGATTTACCAAGTCCTATTAAAGTCTGTGTAACTTCTTTCCAAGTGTATATGCACAGAATTGGGTTGAAAGAATAATCAAAATATGTTTTAATACTATACCCTTTGATGCACTCCCCAAGAAATAGGCACAATTACAAGAAAATGGCTTCATATGAACACAAATGACATCCTTTAATTGTATTGGGCTGGTGATTCAATGCATCTTGAAGTTTAAATATTTTAAAGTAATTTAATTGTGGTTGCCTTTTTCAAAATTAGTTAAAAGATCTGTTCCTTTGCCACATTTATCAATCTCTTTATCCTTTCAGTTCCATAAATGTATATTGCAACTCACTATAGGACATAACTGAGTGAGCTGTACAGTGATAAATTTTTCTTGTTAGGAGAAATTACATCCACTAACTTGAGCTACTTCAGCATGAAATTGAAAAAGAATCATTTTGTCTTAATTTACATTCTTGATTCAGTGGCAAGAATATGGATTAGACCTACAAAGCTATCCTGGCATTTTTACATAAACTAATAGTAAACTAAACTGGCATATTTAAAAGTTCATCAACCGATAGTTGTAAGATGCTCATTAAAATTTTTATCCAGTTTATAAAGGTTAGTGATTATGAAGTGTTTAAATATATCTTTTGGTCTCTCATTTCTACTTCCTGTTTCAGTTACATCTTTATCAACAGTAGTCTGCATTTTTCATTTCTCACCTAAGCAGTGTGCATCACTCCATAATCAAAATCACTCAGATAGTGCTGCGGTTCACTAGCCCTAGGAGCTGCTATTTGCCTTGAATAAATTACATGAAAACATGTTGATTGATAGATGTTGCATGTCAGAAAAGAAGATAACTGTATCTTCTTCAGTTTACTAAAAGGTCATGCACACAGCATAATGGGAATAGCCACAGACAACTTTGAGATAAAGTATATCATGAAAAGGTATAATCTCGTAGCCAGTGAGACATGGACTATAGGCTGTTGTCTTTTCAAATATAAGCATTTTAGCTGCTTAACGTTGGAGACTCTTGAGATGGAAAGCATATTTTCAGTATGTACTTAGTATAATTCCAAATAATAAATTTGTTCTAGATAATAATCTTTATATTTTGCATTTTTTGTGGATATGGGTACATAATATGAGTATATTCATTAAGAGAAAAGCACCAAGTTGGTATGTAATAGAAAGTCATAATTCCCTCTTCTTTAAAGAAATAATGTGTGATTGAACATTTCAATATTCATTTATAAGGTTATTATGCATTTCATGAGGAAGATATTTAGAAGGAGATAAAAGAGAATGTAACAAAAAATTATTCTGTATTTGATAAACATATTTCCACCAATGGTTATTTTTGTGGAATAAGATATTTTATATTTACATGAATATCTTTTAAAATAGAAAATAGTTTGCCATAAATTTTGGGTATACACATTATAATCACCTTGGACTTATTTTTATAGAAAGGCAAAATATAACCATGACAAATAAATATGCTCTAGTTTGCAGAAGCATGCACTGAATCTACATATTTATCATTTTTACAGATGAATGCAAAGCTTAATGTAACTTACTGGTTTTATATTAATTTGAGATCTTTCTGAAATTTTAAAAAAAACCTTAAACATTTCATACTTCCCACAATATATAAACTACTTACTTGAGCAGTGTGTTTTATACCCAAAGTGGATTACAAATCAAATAAATAAACAAGCAATACAAAGTAGTGCAAATTGCCTAATTCCTTAATTTAGAAATTTAAGGAATCTCATGCATCTAGTTGCCTTAAGGGGAAGAAAATTAAGATGGGGGCAAATGTTTTAAGTTGAGCAAAACTGACCAGGTTCTTATCTAACCGAATTCCTTTGTTCTCCCTAACAGAGCTGCCAAATTGTCAAAACTGTCCAGCTACAGTGCCTAACAAAGATTCTGTAGTATTGTAAAGATATTCATAACAATTTTTATGGCAGGCGGAGAGTGCATAAGTTCACAGCTGTAGCGATAACATGCACTCTGCACTGTTTGGCTTGTTTATATTGGCATAAAGCCCCAAAGTGGAGACTGACAGAGTCATGCAGAAATCTGGTATTTGAGTTGAAATTTACACACTTTAAGTGAGGAACTAAACAGGCTGGTGTTTTCTTTTTCTTACTCAAAAAGTGCAAGGTTACACAATACAGACGGTTTTCATCTTTTCCCATAAATGCACAGATTCCTGGGATATAAATGACTGAATTCATCACCAATTCATCAGGGACGCTGAGCTATGCAGTTCTGTTTACAGTGGCAGAAAGTTAATATAAATTTTCATCAGAAGGGGAAGTTTACACATATGATTCTATTTGTCCTTCATTATTAGCACCTGAGTCTAGCCTGGAACGCATAATTGTCTACAGGCACAGGCCAAATAGATGCAAGGGAAAGGCAAATAAGCACACCAAAAATAATTTTATGGTTGTCTGTTACAATTCTCTCCCTGGGATTCTTAATCTAGAAAATCAATAAACAACAGGAGTGAAACTGCTTTCCTCTCTTCAGGCACAGCCCTGGTGAAAGCAGCAGACAGAAGACCATTGTGCGATTCAACGCACACATATCCCCTGTATTATTGCTAGAAACTTTTGGTATGGGAGGAAAGGATGATTTCTTTGTCAGGCAACAGTTCCATGCTATTGCCATGTGATACTCTGGTATTTGTAATTTGCTTAAACAGAATTGTATTAATTATCTTGTTGCTTAATAAGTAAAACATACTCTTCTTGGAGTCTCTGCATTAGATTATTGCTTTGCTAGAAAATTGTATCAAATAAATCAGTGCTTAATATTTCATAGATTTATGGGTTGAAAACCAAATATGGAGAACTGCAACTTTGGGAACCAAAAACAATATAAGAATAATAAGTCTTTATTTTGAATTGTTGGGATAACAAGGCCTTTTGTTTCAGCCCCGTTTGATGTGCATTATTATTGTTGGAATAAAGGAAACTGCATTAATCCAAATCAGACCATTGGTCTATCTAGTTAAGTGCTGTCTGTAAGGACAGTATCATACAGAGGGCTCTTCCTCATGACTGTGTTTAACATGTGTTCCCCCAATCCCATGTGCTGGCATAAATTGTGCTTCCATGAGAGCCAAGCCCTACTCTGAAGCACAGGAAGTAACTGATGTTGTCTTTACACACTAAACATGACCTGCTGGCAAGAAACACAGCTACCAAATGTTCTCTAACATCTATAGTGCAGTTGGGGCAGTTGCTGGGCATTGCTCTCCATAGCCGTTTCGGCTATCGACTAACAGGTGCTTGACTAGCATGTCAAAAAGCACTGATTAAGCATTATGAGGGTCCTTATATACATGAGTTTAGTGTTGTTTTGAAAGAGCATTCAGCCAGGACAGGTTGCAATGAGCATCAGAGGTGTTCTCTCCCATTTCACTCAATGGCCTCTTCTTTACCTGTGAACTGTCTGTAGGGTTGGAGCACTGCATACTCAAGTGGAATTTAGTTATTTGCAAGTGCCTTGTCTCATTCTGTCATACTTTGCAAGCAGTGGTGCTGGCCACAAGTAACAAAGGAGTCTAGTTTGACTTTGTGGCCAACAGCACCCAATAGTGCTCCATGTAAGAGAAGGCAAAACAGGGCTATCTCCTCAGGTAATAACAACTGTAAAATATATGGCCACATGAAGCATCTTGTTGTCGGAAGCAACAATAAGCTGTTAATGCATTCACTTGGGATAGAGCCAGCAATACTGAACCCAGCTCCAGAGAGTCCTAGTCACAGGTCTGGTGTTCTTTCAAAAAAATTCCTGTATTTAAAAATCAGGTCTACCATTCTTTTAAAATCTGTGTATACAAGCAATCTGTTTAATTCCTGATAGGTGCTTTTATTATGTGATATTACAGTTGATCATAGCTGAGAAGTAATTTTGTGGACAAATGCTCTACAGTGCCAGGCGTCCAGTCTCTCCTGCACCCACACCGAAATAGCCATGGAGGGCAGTGCCTAAAAGTTGGAGAGAGGGGTTGTGCCTGCAGCAGTCTAAAGTAGCCCGTAGGAGTGGAGGAGATCCCAGTCCCTGATGTCAAGATCAGCTCCTTGTTGAGAAACATCTAGTTTGTGTCCATGGCCCCAATTCAAAAGAGGGGAATATTAAAACTTTAATCTCTCTTCACAGTAGGATGCAGATGAAGTGAAGACAACTTTGTAATGGCATATTCTTTAAAAATGGTTCACAGGCCATCTTCAGGCTTAGTGGTTAGAGGACTGGGAGGCTGGGCCCAGAATCTAGCTCAGTCATAGCTGAAGATTAAAAATGTCAGAGTTGGCAAAACTAGCATTTCAAAGCTCTGGTTGTTACTGATACAAGCCTACATGACTTGGGACTGAGGTCTTTCCAACCAAAATTGACCAACCCAACTTTTGTGTCCTGGGAAAAACTGATTCCTCACTACCTCAAGGAATGAGGGGTGGAGGTCCATAGGTGCTCCTTCTCAGGAACAGCACTTACTCTGTAGAAATTGCCTCTCCCCCAGAAATTAAACCTGCTTTTGAAATCCGAATTATTCCAGAGGGCCTGAGAAAGATGCCTTGTAGGTTTATTTATGATTTTATGTTTTGAATTTTATTTTGTCTTCTTTTAATTATATTGTGGATATTTTATTTTATCTTGCATTGCTGTAAACTGCTGAGTGTCTTGCAAGTACATTGGGTATACATTTGTTAAATAAATAATTATGTCCTTCCACCTGGCCTACAACCTGAAAATGCTTTTAAGCTTAAATATCTGTATATGTCTTATAAACAACAATAAATGATATTCAGTGCCTTTCAGTGTGCAAAACATTTGTAACTTTCTGACCTGGTTCCTTTTCATTGCATTAAAGATTACAAATTGGTTCCAATATTTGGAAATCTCAAGGGGCATATTCAGGGGCATATTCAAGCTTCCAGGAACTATGTTCAGCCCTGGAGCTTTAGATTTCAGGACCCTTCCTTACAGTTTTGCAGAGTATATTCTCCACCCAACCCCATTTTGGAAGTAGTGTTAATTGCTACATTTTCATTTAGTGACCTGAAGCTGAATAGTATAAAAGGAGGTGTTTTAGCCTTATGCTTATTTTTCTTACAAAAATTGATCTCCGGCCAATCTAGCACCAAAGCAGTCCTCAGAATACCTTTAAACAATTAAGAATTACGGTAAGAAAAGAAAAGAAATGAAATGAAAAGCTTATTGACTAAGGAAATGGGACAAGATTAAAATAGTCATCTATGTTTTTACTAAAGCTGTCTTTCATTCTGCATCCAGTGGCACAGACCCACATTATACAACAGTGGATTTTTTTCTTTTTCTTTTTCTTTTTTTCTTTTCACTGTGGCTAACAGGGAACATGTGAAAATTTGGTGGCTGGCAGCACTCAGGATATGAAGACTTCCTAACTGTCCAAATGATCTGCTGCTGCAGCTGTTGATGCATGCCATCTGTGCACAGGAGCAAGTTAATTGCCTAGTTGAGCAGATGGTCAATTGTGATGTGTGAACTCAAACCACAGTGCTGGAGAGGAAACTCCCAGTAAGTTACATAGCCAGTGTGATAGCTGGAGATGACCAGTGGTGGGATTTCCTCTCTGTTCCAGATTAGGGACCTAAAAAGCAGCTCTACATGGGATGCTTGCAGCTGCTGGTTTGTCTGAACTTACTATGGTATGTGTTACAGATAAAAAAATTATCACCATTCATAAGGAATTTTACCCACTGGTTTTATTGGGCCAGGCATGACAGTACAGGCTCCTCACCCTGCTTTTTCATTTTTATGGGATACATTTCTCTATGGCATGAATTTTAAGAAAAAGTAATGTCTTCAACAGCTTCTGTAAAAAAGAACTTAATGGCTTGATTGAGACAAATATTTCCTGGCTTGCCAAACCAAGATCAGTATTCTGAAGAAATGAAAGAGGCAAATATAGAGTGTTTATTTGTATATGCAAAACTATGATTTAGAAGACTGTTTGTGAGAACTAGTCCAAGGAGAAGATTATTCAGCTTTCTTAAATGCCTGACAATTTCATGCATTCATCCATGCAAATTTCTTGCAACAGTAGGTATGTTACTGCCGTTGTCCTCTGGGATATTCTTTCACTTTTCAGCCTAGCCTATAGCTAGACTGGATTATCTGGGAGTCTCCCCATCAAGTGCTAAGTAGGTCCAACCTTGCTTAGCTTCCAAGATGAAACAACAACACTACTATCCGCTGAGACAAATCAGAGGGTCACATAATTGCAAACTATTAGCGCCAAAATATGGCAAACCATTAGTCCTAAAATACATCCTTAAAACAATGGCAGTTTTTAGCAATTGGGAGGAATTTGTAGTCATTATAATTAAAAAATAAGACAGTGGTCCTGCCAACACTTACATTGAAGGAAATCCCAAGAAAAATAAATAACAGTAAGTAAATTCCAAGTAAAAAATACTATTGCTTATACTGTTGATATATTACTTATTCTGGGGCATTATACAATAATTAATTATTAAGTATATCATAAATGCAATAGTCATACAAAATTAAAACTCTAGAACCATGCTTCCTATTTTGCTTTATATTAGTTCTTTCAAACAATGGAAGTGTTCATAAAACATTTAAACTTTCTCAGGTAGCATCTACCTTGAGAGTTCAGAGTTTCTCAAGTATAATTCTCATGACTGGGTATTTCTTAGTTCTTCTAAACATCTTTTTCTATGCCTTTCAACCCGTATGGAACTAAGGAATGTATTTTGGGTTACTTTTTTAAATAGAGTTGTTTTATTTCTCTCTTGAACTTGCATTTGAGGGCTAACAATGGTGTGACTGCTGAAGATTTTTATTAAAAAGTTCTGGCATCCAGTAAGAAAGTTGTGTTTGGAAAGACTGAATGCACTACTATTAACTGAAGTTTATATAAGCCAGAAACACACATGTGCACACACTCAAAGGAAAATTCTGAAAATAAATTTTAGTAACTTTTTAGGAAGGAAATTATCATTTAATACTTTGCTCATACTTTTGATAAAGTGGAACTTGAACAGTGGCTGAGCTTATTGCTGATAAAATAGCTCACTTCCAGCAATCTTTTTTTACATGTTTCAATTTATTTCCTATGGCCACCATAACTGGCTTGTATATGTACCAGTGGGATCCTCACAGTTGAGTATTATTTGAATGTCAGTTTCTAGTTTATCTTGGATATTAAGATAAAACCAAAACAATTGTAGTTCTGTTTTATTGAAAAATCAGAATTTATGTCAGTTAGGATTCCATGGTTTCCTGACAGCTAGTCCAATAAGGACATGGGATATCATTGACTGGGTCTCCAAAACCTTGCCTCGGTGTTTGGTGACTTGAATTAATTATGCAGCTTATTTTACTTTAGTTCATAATATTTTTAAAATTGGGATATTAAAATAATGGAACCATGTATGCTATTAAAAGAAATCAAATTAGCAATTCCACATTGTAAAATATGGTTAGCCTATTGTCATAACAGTCTTGTGTCATTGAGGAGTTCAGCTGTACTTCATGGAATACCCTGCTGCAAAATGTAGGGATATCATAGGAGGGTTGGAAAAGACAACTCCATGGAGGAAGATCTAACTAACTTAACTCATCCATTAGACATGTTCTCTAAATATAATCTCTGTCTTCAAAGGGAACAGGGCACTGAGTAGAACAACAATGAAAGAAAGAGCTATTATGTCCTGCCCATGGCCTTCTTGGAGGAATTGTACAATGTTAAATGAACTCTGTATTGTCTCCTTCTCTGTGTTTTAACTACAAAAAGTATGACTTGGGTTTTGACTAAGAACTGTAACTACTAGTTTCAGGTCACAGTAATATTGTTTTATATATCAAATACTGAAATTTCTTGAGGACAGATATTGATGCAGAATGTAAAATTTTCTGCTGTATTTTATGTGAAACAGTTTTTCAAAAATATATGATTTCATAATAATTACTAGTATGATACAATAGTAATTTCAGCATAGTATTTTTTCAGTTTAATATTCAGATGCAAAACACATACATGCATACAACCCATTTGTATGTTTTCAATGCTACCTTGCTGTTTTTCTGAAAAGTTGAGCAGCTTTAAGACAATAAATGTTACTGAGTTTTCACTTTGTAAAATACTTAGAAGCAGTCTGATAAAATGAATTCCAAATCAAGATTTGACTGTTTGAGTAATATTCAAAACATACCTTATCAAGACCCAGAGATTCAGAGAGGAAGGCTGGCAAGGCAGCAACTCAATTATCAGTTAAAAAAAAAGGTTAAATTACAGGTTATGTTTGAAAACATTAATGAAAGATAACAAAATGACTGCATACATATTCTCCAGGTCTTTGGGGATCCTATGAAGCTAAGTCAGAAGCACCATTATAGTAAAACTAACATTTTCCTGAACTTGGACTTGTAAGTGCAGGCCATTTTGTAGAAGTGAAAATATGTTCAGTTAAAACAGGTCTTGTGGGACATGCTATGGGATATGATCTCTCAACAACTTCCAGACTTGGTTTTTCATATGTGTAAGAAGCTAGGAGGAACTAAACACATAATGATCAGAAATATTAGTTTCCAGTGTTGCTTATCAGGGAGAACAGACAAATTAGTTGTGTTTGAATTTTTTTTAATAGAAATGCCAGAGTCAGACTTCCCAATCCCCATGTATAAACCTGACTGTGAGCACCAGAAAAGCTGACTTCAGTACATTTACAAAATAATAATAATAATAATAATAATAATAATAATAATAATAATAATACAGAAATCACAAATTCAGAAATTCATGGTTCAGTTCATGTATACTAAGGAAAGTATATACAAAAATAATGTGTAATAATACTAAAATTATATGAAGAGAAAATCTCAGAAAGTATGTACAGTAAGCCTCTGCAGATAATTTATCCCACTGGATCTGCTCCTTGTGGCCATAAACAGCTACAAGTTCATAAAGTCTTGGTGTAGTTCTTTGAGGTTTTCCTGAAGTCTTCTGGGCATTCACATGCATGCCCAGAAGGCACTTCCACTGGGACAGCCAGCAAAGCAAAACTACTGAGTTATTGAAGCTGCTCTGTTGTGTCAAGGAACAGATCCAGAAGGTTGCTTCATGTTTTAAATGCTATATCTGGCCCAAGATATAGCAGCATTAGTACATACAAAATGTGATTTGTTAGAAGGAAAGTGTGAACTTGCAAGAAAAAAACACTTTGGCAAATGAATAATTTTGCAATGAATTACTATGTTTAGGAAATATTTGTAGTGAAGTTGATTATTGGTCGAAAATCAAAATAGAGACAGAATAATATATTTATAAAAGTCAGTTAAACTTTATAAAAATAGGCAGCGAGGACTACACATCAGAACGAACGTTACTTTAAACAAAAAATTGCAAAATAAAAATGGGAGGATTGTATAGAAAATCCCAGTGTGGGTCATAATGCAAGTTCATAAATGTAGAAAATACTTTTTTTTTTCCATAGCTGATGTGATTGTATTTATTGAGCAGAAATTTGAAATTTGTATGTATTGTTCCCTTCTTGGTGGATAGGCCAAAACACAGCAGGAATATATTTCTCAAAACATCAAGGTTCAGGTAAGTAGATTTATCGTAACAAAGCTATGAAGCCATTATGAAAAAAATTCAACGATTGCTATACATTCAGTGTGTACCCTATTTATAACAGCATATGTTCAAATTTCTTGCCCCTCTTTCTTCCACCAGTAGAAGCCAATCTCTTTTTGGTGGGAGATAAAGTTCCTATATGTTTCTTGTTTGATTGGACTCATCTAGTATCAGGTTATTTTTGAGCATGTGAGAATTAATTTTTGCAATATACCATATATGGAACCTTGCAAGTTTATATCAACAACAGAAAATCATGACATTCCTTACAGACCTTCAAGTCCTTAAAATTATGACACAGCTTTTTGGTAGCATCATGACTTACACATTTTAAAAGTGTGTGTTGCCTGTATTCTAGGAGATGCTATCCTATAGCCCAAAGTGCTTGGGAATACCATTATAGGATAGGTGTGTAAGTGTGTGTGTGTGTGTGTGTATTGCTTCAGTTCTTTTACTGATATTTTATTTTTCTATTTGCCATCCAGAGATCTTCAGGTTTGGTGAAGTTTAGAAATGCTCATGTAATTTCATTTCATTTATACGCAGGCACGAATCCACAAACACTATCGTTGCCTGAAGAGAAGGTTGGCACACGGTATTTATTTATTTATGCTTCTCTGCCACAATGAAACCGCAAGAGGCTGATTCAATGAGTTACCTTCTTTGGGATGTCCCCATTACAGTGGATTGAGCCTGAAGCAGCGTTTCAGGTCTCTGCCAGTGAAATCAGTTTTTGTGGCAAGCAGCCATAAGTCTTTACCAACTCAGCCAGTATATATTCTATAAAATCCTAAATCTCTGCCTCTAACACTATTGTAAAACCTCTTGTCTTTCTGAAGCACCTGTCCAAAATCCAGAGCATGCTTTTGGGTGCCTTGTGGCCACCAGCACCTTGGTCTCCATATGCTGACTATTCTTTCTCTCCATAATGGACAAATCAAGAAGCAGCAGGGAGAACACCGTTTCTCAGAAGCTTCAGCTAAGAAGCCACCATTCTTCCTGAATGGTTAGCATGTCAATATCCACTGCCACTGTTCCAGTCCCAGAAATTTCAGGGATTTTTTTTTTTTCTTTCTAGCTGGACCTAGCATGATTAGAGCAAAACAAGGAAATCAAGACAAATTGGTAACCTACATTCTACTTCTTTTGATTTCTTTAGTTCCCTCATAGAATGAATCCTTCAGCATAGATTCCTAGTCCCATAATCTAGTTTAACTGATACTGATACTGCTAGTTAGCCTTAATGTATATCTGGAACAACCACATTGTGCTTTTCTGTTTATAATGCTTTCACTTACCTTAAGTATCTTAAGAATATCAGGCTCCTGAGGTTGAACACCTCTCTTCTTTCACTATGTGACATGCCATGGTGACTCATACAGATCAACCAGTCTGGAAGGTATTTAGCCATCAGTTGAACCCCTCACTCCCCACTCTCAGTGTTTAACAATATATTAAATATATTATTCAGTGAATTAATTGTTGGAATACATTCAAAGAAGCAAAAATGAAGAAAAGGAACTGTAACATATTTTACATTTTAACTCCCAAGTATAAACACTGCCTTAAACAACAAATTGTTTACTTTAATAATGATTGTTATTTATTTTCTCATTTCCCTAAGAAAAGTGCATTCTCATTGCTATTTAAAGTATGGAAATACCATGAATCATTTAGATGAGTAGAAGTCTGCTTCTACTGGGATTTCTGCATTTTTTTTCTTTATGTATTTATTGGTTAGATTTATATCCTGCCTTTTGTTCAGGAACTCAAGGTGGCAAATACAGCACTTCCCTCTCCCAATTTTTCTCTATAGCACCAACCCTGTGAGGTAAGTTGAGAAAACCTGATCTCATTTTGCATTACAACAAAAAGGAGTGTCATGAATCTTAGTTGATTAATTGAAGAATTCATGGGTGTGCGCGCGTGTGCGCACACACACACACACACACACACACATGGAAAAATATCCACAAATATCATTTATCTGATATGTGTGTCACAATTATCATCTTAGAAAAAGCATGTTTTAAATTGTTTAATAAACATTTTTATAAAGTGCTAAAGCTTTTAATTTAAAACCTGATTTCAGATTAAGTAGGCTCACCTTTTTAGTCAACCATGAATTTTACAAGAGGTGATGTCATATTTATAATCTAAATGATGAAGTCCAACATAAATCGTTATTAATTATAATTTTTGTATCATGCCAAGCCCAAAGACCATAGATTATGTCCCATTTTGTCACTGAGATTATCTCTGAGAATAGTCAGTATGAAGCAACTATACAGCAGTGTACAGGGTAGCCAATCAGTAATAGATTAAGCAGGATCTAGAATATTACATACATATTTTTCAAAGTGAGAAGATAATTGTATTTGTAGGTGTTTTTTTTTTTACTTTACACATATATTTATATACGAGGCTAGGAAAAAGCAGGATGCTTTATAATTATGTTTAGCTGTAGAACTTTGTATCCAACTTTGAGCATTGTTGGAGAAACTGTTATGTAATACTAGTTTACAGTATATATTTATAAAATGATTAGCCTTTAGATTATATTCAGTACTTAGACTGTAAATATAGTAGCTCTGTTCAGGCATTTGCCTGTACACAAGAATGTCCACAGTGAGGTAAAGATTACTTATGCTACCCTAGTTACATTCTTGCGTGCATTAATATCAGACCTGGCTGTGCCATTTTGAGCGATGAGACATAAGGGGGAATCCTGTGCTTGTAATTAAATTATGAAATTCTTGTAATCAACACAGCAAGATTAGAGACCTCAGAGGTTGAGTTTTGAGGGAACAAAACAATTTGTACACTCCAACCCTATTTTCAGCCCTTGTGTGTTCAGATAAAGCATCATAGCGGAGCTAATGTTGATAGAGATTGGATAGCTCATGAATTCCAATTGCATTATCAATCCCTACATAGCTCAACAAGATTAAGGAAGCAAGAATTACACAGACTTCGTGAAGTGTGTTTAATGCCAGTATTAAGGGTAAACACAGATTGTTTGAAACTGCAAGAAAAATTTCCATCTGTCTTTTATTAGTGAATTCATTAAGGCAGAATCTCTTGGAATACACTTGGACTAGTTGTCCATTTTAGTTACCAACTGTCTCTTGGTTGTTTATGTCTAACATTTCTTCCGTTTTACTCCAAGCCTCTCCACAATCTCTCACATGTATGATATCTTGTTTAAAAAAGGTTATGATCATCATTATATGAACGTTATTATTTTAAAAATGGGGCAGTATATTGGATAACAGGTGTGTAGGGGTTTGTTTTTCCTTTTTTCTTCCTTAAGGTTCATCTTAAAGACTATTCAGTCTCTGTCTTTGCTTTCAAGGTGCTATCAACATCTTTTATAGTTAGATCTCTGGAAAACTGCTTTACAAGAAATCACTGGATTTTAAAAACAAATGACGAGGAAGAAAATGTGCTGTCTGTGTAAGGACAGCAGTCACTTCATCTCTAAAGTTTTTGTGTATGTGTTTTTCCATTTATTTTCTGAATTAACTGAGAACCCAGAAAAAAGTAATACAGTATTTGAAACTCTATTAGTCGTGAGATGAGGTTGTTCCAGATTTCTATTTGGAAGCAGTAGAATTCAGGCTATAAGTTGGTCCTTCTGGTAAGGCTAGGATTTTAAAATAACTATGTTTTGGATGATATCATAAAAATGACATTTATATAATCAAAGTAGAAGTATGAACAGTTCATGTAAAAGGTAAATATAGATATACCGTTTCTAACTTGTACAAAAATTATTTCTTGATTTCTTTTTTTTTTTTTTTTTTGGAATTGACTTTTTAGTCCTACTAATAATGATAGATTTAGTAATAATAATTATATTTTAAGTGTGCTTAGGCCATCCAGTAAGTATTTAATTATATTTTACATAGTCTTCCTGTATACTGCATTCATTGTTTGTAAGTGAATCTTGAATCATTTCCTTTGTGCAAGTTTCATTTATAATATGCACTTGAGAACCAGTTCGTATTTTTAGAAAAATTCTCAATATATGGAGTGGTCATTGACCACAATAAAGATTCTTCTTCTTCTCAATATGTCTAATTACATGCAGATCTGTTTCTATACTCCAGAGGCCTTTGTGCCCCTTATCTAAGTCCCAAATGGCTGAGTGTCTGACTATCAACTATCCAAGCAACCACCTTTCCCATTACAAAAATTGCTAGGTGAATGTAGAAACTGTTCGCTGAAGGATGAGACAAGAAGCTACAGCTCTAAGCCTTTCCCCCTGTAGGTAGTGGCTTTCTCATGTATGAGAAGATGTGGAGGAAGGATGGGAAAAGCAGAGATTTAGATTGGGGTAGGATGTTGGAAGAAGAAAGCAGCTCTTCTGCAAGCACACTCTTTCTCTATGCAGTTATTAATGATCACCCGGAGTATCTTTTAATTACTGTTACTTAGACCTGCTATATATGAAGATTAGCCCACATTCCAAGGCATGACTGGATGAAATGAGATGATTTTAAAAAGTGGTATTGTACTAAAAAGTTCTATTTTAAACTTACTGGCTGTTTGTTCAAAACTTGTTCTGCTTGGTTACGGTTTCTGAATCATGAATAAATGTCAAGTGTGGACTGCTCCTAGAATGCTTGATTGCATATATAACACTATATTTCTTCTGTTTCTGAATAACATTTTTATTTCTAAGCTGATCAGAGCTTGTTAGTTAGCAAAGTAGCAGTCCTAAAGTCTGACTTTTTAGTCAGGGCTAGTATAAATATTGTCCTAAGTAAGCTGGGCATTGCAATCTGTTGGAGTGGGCAGCTATTATAAATTTAATTAAATAAATCTATAGATGAATAATTAAATGGTGGTAGAAGTATTATTGTTAAAAAATAAACTAAGATTTATTTATTTTTTCTTTTTTGGTGCCTTCAAGTCAGTGTTGACTCCTGGTGACTGCCTAGACAAGTCCCTGCAGTTTTCTTGGCAAGATTTCAGAAGTGGCTTGCCATTGCCTCCTTCCTAGGGCTGAGAGAGTGACTGGCCCAAGGTCTCCCAGCTGGCATCATGCCTACAGCAGGACTATAACTCACATTCTCCCAGTTTCTAGCCTGATGCTTTAACCACTACACTGTACTGGCTCCTTAATATGCAATTTACATGCACAAAAATGCACACACAGAGAGGCACGCCCACTGCATTAGTCATCCAGATGCAAAGAACTGTGTGAGCACAAGACAAATGTACATGTATCTTATATTATTTACAGCAGTATGTTCTGTTTCTTTGAATGCACTTCCAATGTATTACTGAGTAAGACATCAGCTTCCAGGTGTGTACTTGGTTATATATTCAATTTATACTCACTTCTGATTTAGCTAAGAACTTCTATGCTACAGCAGGAGCAGTAGGGAGGGAAGTTCAAGAGAGAGAGAGAAAGTATTTCCTATTTACCTTGCCTTTCTTCTCTTCCACATTTTATTTCCACAGATCCACATACATAATTTGAAAACCAACATTTAAAACAGTGCAGTATCTTTTGATTTAAAATACTACTGTTTTTAAAGAGTGGCCCACTCTTTAAAAAGAGAATTCAGTATAAGAAAAAAGGAGGCAGGTGTAATATAATCCTTTTTTTTCCTTTGTACCTGCTTTTTTTTTGTATGGGAATTCTCCATATATTGCATACTTTCTTGGAAAGAAGATTATATATTCTGATTAAATAGAACTGCAACCCTGTAGAAAACTAGCCAGGAGACAGAACAATTCCCTGACTTCCAAAAGCCACCCAACATCTGATGTTGATAGTTCTCCCTTACTAACAAGGAATATTCATGGTAGGAAAGTATAGCATGTAGGTTTGTAAGGCATGTACCTTACATTTGCAGAGACTGGGTGGATTATAACATTGATTATAACATTGAAGAGGAAGAATCCTTTTGTCTTCTTATATAAAGAATTGGGTGGAAACATGATGACCACCTTTTTCCTGCAAAAGGATTTTTTTACAGCATTTAGAATCTGACAGCCCAGTCCTCGTTCTCGCACACGCGCGCTCTCTCTCTCTCTCTCTCTCTCTCTCTCTCTCTCACACACACACACACACACACACACAGAGTTGCTTAACTGCCAAATTGATTTCTTGGAATGCTACACTGGACTTTTAGAATGTATATTCTCAGAAACTAAGACCCCTTTTCTCATTAATCCTTCAAGGGTCCCAACTAATGTAATTCTGGTGTGTGTCCTTGTTTCTCTATAGTATGTACAATATAGGTCTACAAAAAAGTTGAGGTGTTTTGCAGGCCTTGTTACTTCCATCAGCAGAAGACTACCATCTGAAAAAGAAATTAAATCCGTTATCACCTGAATAAGAATACAAAAAGCAAAGTGCATTTAGTTTTAAACATAAAAGCTTACTACTATATTGTGCATATATTAGTATCCTACATACAGAGAGTACAAAAAAAAAAATTAAGATGTAAAAAAGAATCCCAAAACAATTAAAGTAAAAAATGTTCTAGTAATTAACTATTATTTTTCACAAAACTAGTCTAATTATGTATCAGTCATGCTGAAATGAAAGGTCAATAACTACAGATGCATAATTTCCTTCTGATAGATTGCTGTTTGAAAATAGGTTTATGACAATTATGTGATTAATTTCCTTTTATTAAACAGCATTATGAAACTTCATGATGCATTCATCTGTTTATTACTGTTACTTTTCTGTTTAGTTTGAAATTAATGGTGAATGCAATATAAGCTGAATAGAAAATTCAGATAGGTAAGCATTACCTTTTAAAATAGTCCCTGATTGCAGATTAATTGTATGGTGCCTGTGGTATCTTGGTGATATATAATCACATCCACATCAAGAAAGCTCACCCGTTTGAAGACATCTAACAATTTACGCTCCATGTCTGGATCAAGTAATAGTGTGCTCTGCAATCTTTTTGATCTTCCTTTGTTCACATCCTTATCTTTAAGCTTTGGTACTCATATTATCAAACGTACTTCACATAATTATTATATGAGCCTTCATTCAAACTTCCACTGATGTGTTCAGTAACCTACCATAAGGTGTTCTTCAATGCTACCCATAGTTTTTTGCATAGAAAATGAATGGCCTTTTCTGAGAAGTTCAAAACTTGATAAAGATTTCTATGCGAGTTTTTTTTGCAATATGTGGTTTTTGCTGCTGTGAATAGCAATTGTATTTATGAATTCCTCTCAATGAGCAAACGTTCTAATTCAACTGTCAAATTTAAGTTTGAGGAAGGAGAGGACAAGGGAATGTATGTTTATCAACCTTCTGAATTCTGAAGGGTGTGGCTGAAAAGTTAATCTACTATAAGACTAATAACTGATTGTTCATTTGTTTAAAAGCATGTATCTGCCATTCTTCTAAATGGCTCAAATACATGCACACCATACATAATCAGACGAACATATATTTATCTAGTACAGCAGACTTCAAGATTCTGAATTTGAACTCAGATGGCTTCACAATGATGGAACAGATGCTGGAAATTGTAGCTCAGCAACATCTAGGAGGCAAAGGAGTGAGCCACACCTGATGGAGTAGATCAAGATTCTATCGGCAAAACTTGTCAGTTAGGTGCCTTTACAACATGGCTACGCTGGCTGGGGATGCTGGGAGTTATAGCTCAGCAGCAGCTGATAGATCACAGGTAGTGTGAGAGTCAGGAACAGGGGGGTCAAGAATTTACTCTCGTCGCCCGAGCAACGAGGTACTGATAAGAGGATGAGACTGAACCCTCCCTAAAGAATGCAAGGGAAGTTGGGAGGGTGACCCTGGAATTTGCTCTCACTCTGAGAAGATTTCTGTAACGGGACTGAAGCCAATAAACCCTGCTGAATTGAATCTGTACTGTCTCCTGGAGTTTCCTGGGCTAATCCTGACAGGTAGGCAAAATAAAGACACGAGATAAGAAATAGGTAAATCTAATTCACACCAACACCATTCATTATACCTCTACATGCCTTTCTATCCTGGAAGACCATTGCATTTTTTCCTTTAGATTTCATTCCATCCATCCATCCATCCACAACTTTTGCTTTTCTGCTCCTTCTCAATCCATTTAGGCTTTCTTCATATTTTTGTTCTGCAACTTACTCCCCACTTATTCTCTCTATATGACCAAATTCCCTTAGAATGCTTCTTCTGACTGATAACTTACTTGTGTATCCAGTCCACATTTATTCTTTTACATAGCCATTTTCACTTATCTGAATGGTCTAATCCATTTTTCTATATTTCCTTCATTCATTCAGAAAATGGCACAATTTGTTCCAAAACCTATCCCTGGTTCTTTCATTATCATTATAGCCTAGTGGTTGAGCATTTGATTGCAGATCACGAGGTCCCCGGTTAAAATCTGGGTGCACCCTTTCCTTTCCCCCTCTAATCCTGCTATGCTGTTTCATCATGGCAGCATGGTGGAGTTCCTGAGACAGATGAGGAAAGAATGCCATAAGTGCACAGCAATAGTATATGTTCTCAGCAGATTCACCCAAGACATGAAGGTCATCCCAGCTCCTCAGTTAAGGCAAGCAACACCTTGATCATTTCAGTGACAGTGGTAAAGACATCATTTCATACTGTATGAGAGAAGACAATGATAAAACACTCCTGCATTTTACTGCCCCCTCCCCCAAAAAACCTCAAGTATGCAATATAAAGTGATTGACAATCTGCTACTAGGTAGTGGGCCCCTCTGGTCCTCACATTTCTGCATGCTTGGCCATTTAAAAAAAAAACTTCACCAAATGTCCCCTTCTGGTGGACTGTCCCTTAAGGCTGTGAATGTGAGTTCTTGCTACAGGGTGATACCTGTAATAAAGCAATTATTCTAAATAATTAAGTTTCTCTAAGCATTAATAGCATAGACAAAATTTAATAAAACAGTTTGCTTGGTATATGCATGATTTGGTAGATTTGCTCAGAGATAACATTTGTTTCATTATGACATTCAATTTTTTTGTGATATAAATCACACTCCATTTTCATATGATAAAACTTAAACACATGCCAATGTAGTCTGAAGAAAGATTTATTTCCAGAGTAAGAAATGTGCTGTCTTTATGTTAGTAGGTATTATACAGGTACCTCAAGGGAAAAAATAATAATAGAAACTGCTGATAAGTGTTAGAATTCAACATTCCTCTTTTAATTCAACGTGCTACTGAGGAAGGTTTGAAGATTGTTCAGAGCACTAATGGTGTTTACGATGCAGCTAGATCAAAACCCTTGGAATATTTTGTTGCTGATGTTGCCATGCAGGAAAATAAAACCCAAAGCTGGAAAGACAGAATTACAGTGGGAACATGGAATATAAGAAACATGAACATGGGAAAGCTGAACTCAGTAAAAGATTAAATAAATTGACTACACATTGACATCTTAGGCATCAGTGAATTAAAATGGACTGGAATTGGACACTTTCAATCAGAAGATCATACTGTTTATTACCCAGGGTATGAAAAACAAGGAGCAGTGTGGCATTCATAGTTAGGAAGGATATACTGTAGCAAAGACTGTATTTGGGTATGGAGAAGTCAATGACAGAATAATATCACTTAGACTTTATGGGCACCCCTTTAATATGATGATTATTCAGGTTCCAGTAGAACTTGAATATATGTAGCTTACTGGATTTTTGGAGTTCTCTGAGCTTGGTTGTTTTCTTGCAGACACTTCATTACCCAGCTAGGTAACATCAGTGTGAGAGAGAATGAGGTTTGCTGGCTGTTTATATATAGTAGCTTGTCCTGTCGGTCTTGAAGGATGTGGCTTGCTCCGAAATTAGGGTATTGTCACTTCCCTGATTGTTTATCTGGTGCTGTTGCCTGCTTATCTGTATGTTGACTGTTGGAGGGGATGTGTTCTAGGCTGTTTGCTTACCTTTTAGGCTTTCAGTTGTACCTTTTATTGCAGTTTATTCTCCAACCACTGATGGAGAAGAAAATGGCATTGATGAGTTTATGGTCAACTTCAGTTTGAATTCAACAGAACATGCAAGCAAGAGATTTTGCTTGTGACCAGATGCTAGAATGCCAAAGTTATAAATAGTTAGGAGAATAACGTAGTTGGGTTGTATGGCCTAGGAAACTGAAATGACTTATCAGTTTCTGCCAATCCAATAATGTCTTCATTGCTAACACAAACAAAACAACACCAATGTATATGGAGATCACCAGATGGAGTACATAGAAATCAAATTGATTATATTATTGATACAAGGAGATGGAAGTGCTGAATTATAACAGCAAAGATATGGCCAGGGCTGACTGTGGAAGAAATCACAAATTGTTCAAGTGCAAATTCCAAGTAAAGCTAAAGCTGAAGAGCCAAGCCAACCCAGTTTCCCCAATGTGATCTTGACAATATACCTCCTGTTTTCAAGGAAAACACTGGGAATTGCTTTGAAGTCCTGAACCACATTGATACAGACCAGAGGAACTGTGAAATGAAATCAAAGAAGTTGTTAAAGATGAATGTGAAAAGAGACTTCTAAAGACCAAGAAACAGAAGAAAGCAACCTGGATGTTAGAACAAACTGTGGAAATTGCCAAGGAGGAAAGAGAAGCCAGGAAAGACAAAGATCTCAGAAAAGAACTTAACAATTTCAGAGAGCTGTTAGAAGAGGCAAGAAGCAATATTATAATATCTGTAAAGACACTGAAGATGGAAATAGACAGAAAAACAAGGAAAATATTTCAAAAAGATCTCCAAACTCAGAAGGAGTTTCCAACCTTGAATTGGTATACCAATGGACAAGATAGTAACTGATACAAAGATCAAACAAAGATAGAAAGAACATACTGAAAATCTGTATAGTAGAGAGGTCAACATACAAGATACCTTAGACAATATTCTCTATTTACAAGATTTTATAGTACTAGAAGATGCGGTTAGATCAGCACTATAATAATTACTAATTCAGAAGGCTACAGGCATTGATAGAATATCTACAAAAACAGGCAAGCAGTGGAAGAAGTATCAGTAAATATTCTAACCAAACTATATCAACAAATCTGAAGAATGGTGCAGTGGCCAACAAACTGGAAGAAGTCAGTCTACATACCAATACCAAAAGAAGGAGACTTAACAGAATGTGCATACTATCATACAACATCCTTAATTCCATATGTTAGCAAAATAATGTTTTGGACATCCAACACAGATTAAAGCCCTGTGTGGAAAGGGAGATGCCAGATGTCCAATCTGGTTTTGGAAAAAGCCAAGGAACAAGAGACTTTATTGCTAGATAATTGAGAAAACCAAAGAATACCAAAAAGAAATCTCTAGTGTTTCATTGATTAAAGAAAAGCCTTTGATTGTATTGACCACATTCAGCTATGGAATGTCCTTAAAAAATGGGAATTCCAGAATATCTCATTTTCTTCTTGTGAAACCTGTACACAGGACATTTAAGCTATTGCCTGTACAGAATATGGAGAAATGGATTGGTTCCATGTTGACTAATGAGTAAGGCAAGACTGTATACTCTCTCCTTAGTTAATACATGCTGGATTGGAAAAAGATAAGCATGGTTTTAAAATGTCAGTAACTTCAGCTAAGTTGATGACACTACTCTGATAGCTGAAAATGCAAATTATATGGAAGCTCTAGTAATCTAAAATCAAGGAGCACAGTGAAAAAGATAGGACTAAGATTAAATATAAATAAAACTAATGACAAGTACAGCAACCAGCCTTAACATTGAAAATGAAGGTAATAAAGTGAATAGCTTCTGCCTTTGGGGATCAATTATCAACAGTAAAGGAACCAGCAGACAGACTAGCACATGATAGGATAACTCTGAAGACCTTAGAAAAGATATTCAGATACCATAACATGTCTATTCCTACAAAGATCAGAGTCGTGTAAATAATGGTTTTCCCTATGTTGCACTATGAAAGAGAAAGTTGGACTTTGAAGAACCAGGATAGAAAGAATATTGACGCTTTTGAACTTTGGTGTTGGAGAAGACTTCTGAGAATACATGGATAACCAGGAAAACAAACAATTGGAACATAGAATAAATCAATCCAGAGTTCTCACTTGAGGCACAAATGATCAAACTCAAATTTACATACTTTGGACACATGCAAAGACCTAGGTCTCTTGAGAAGTCTGTAATGTTGCAAAAGGTGGAAGGAAAGAGAAGAAGACCAGCAGCAAGATGGATGGACTTGATTACAGTGCTGATGGATACCCCACTCTTATGGCCAGGAGGTCTATGTGGTCACTAAGAGTTTATATCAAATTGATGGCATGTAATTAATCAACATACAATTATAGCTAATCTCAGTAATCCTGTTTTCATAAACACCCACAATAACCTAGATGAACCATACTTTCTGACACCCATGTAGTCCTTTCATTCATTTTTATTGACCTCCACCAACCATCATGGCTTTGATCAATCAAGGCTTTCACAAATGTATTATAGTAATAGAGGTATAAATGAGGTTACCAGCCTTATACCAATGCCACATGGAGCACCCTCACTAATGGTGAGAACAATACAAATTAGTTTTGGCACATTTTGGGCAATATGCCAAAAGCAGAACCAAACCCCAGTAGTAGTTTTATGCCAAGCATGTCACACTACTCCATGCAAGGTATGATCTCTAATCTGTTGACTATATCCCACTAAATTAGAGGTACATGCATTCAGCACGCCACATTTATACTGACATTTTTAAAATATTTATATTAACAGACACCATAATCTGATCCTACTGCTGATCAATTTTCTTGAGGTAACCCTAACAGAATATAGTGAAAACAAAAAAAGTCAACTTATTTAGTTGTTTGTAATGACCTGTTACTTTACAATCTTTATTCATATTTCTGCCTTTATAGTTGCTTCAAAAAATTTTTGAAAGTATTGTTAGTCTTTTGTTATTAGTCTTTCTTAATTATATTAGTTGCCTGTATGTATGTATGTATGTATGTTAGTCAAGGAAATAAAATTGTTCCAAGTATTTTAACTCACTATATTGCAGATTTGTATAATCCCACTTGCATGCTGCTTAATTTTCAGTCTCCTCTCTAGCACTGAATTTCCTTTTTACATCATTCCTGTAAGTACACTAAAGTAATACCTTGAGCTATTTTTTATGACCACCAAACTCTTTACAATACATGAAAAGTTAGACTATGGAATCTTTAGCTGTGTTGTGAAAGGGCGTATATCGCCTCAGCCTGTCAGAGTTATAATTAATGAAGGATTGGAAGAAGGATAACAGGAGTCCCCACAGATGAGAAATAGTCTGCGAAAAGGACTGTAGAACTATAGAGTTGTTCTGGGTTCACATACATCAGAGAAAAACTAGTATTATATTGACTCAGCTTCCTGATACTGTCAACATCATGAAATGGGCAGGTCCACAGTTGATTTAGCTGCCACCCAAAGATCCATGTGGATGTATTCTCACGTGTATCAAACTGCTCTTTTTCTTCCTGATCAGGTAGCCACAAAGGTGAAGTTTTCATCAGGGCAGTCAGTGGATTGGAAGATGGCAAATTCCTTCTTACATGCAGTTTTCCTGCTGAAAATGCCCCTTTTATTCTTGCCCATTGCATCTGTTTAGAGATACTGTATTTTTCCGACTATAAGACAATACTTTTTTCTAAAATCCTTACCCTAAAAATTGAAGGGCGTCTTATTCAAGGAAGTCAGCCAAGGAGAGAACCTCGCGGTTGCAAAACTGCCCATACTTTGTTTCTGCAAAGAGGCTTCCTCCTATTGCTAGCCTCCAATCACGAGTGAAATAGCTTGTCTCCCAAACAGACTTCCTCCAAACATGAGCCTTATGTAACTGACGTCAGCTGATGCTGAACAAACCAATTAGAGGAAGGCTGTTTGCAGAGACAAGCTATCGGCAGTTTCACTTGTGCTTGAATGTAATCAGTTATGCAAAAGAGCCTGGAAATATAGCTGCAGAGACACGGTTTAGACCTCCTCCCACCGAGTGTATCCGGTCAATGTTAACTAATTACTAAATAAAAGTGTGTTCTGCACTATCTTTAAAATATTGATTTCTTAATTTTGGGTTGGAAAAGTGGGGGTCGTCTTGCACATGGGGGCATCTTATTGATGGAAAAATACGGTACTTCTGCTAAAAATAATCCACATTGTGGGAGCAGTTAACCTCAAGAGTTAATTTTCAGTGGAGAATGGTGTACCTGCAAGAGAAGTTTTTATGTTTTCTGTCTCTGTCTTTCTAAGTAATGAATAAATACTAAATGACTAAGAAATGGTACATCAACATAAATGAAGGAAAAGAAGAGGAAATCTAACTAAATTTAGTTTACACCAACATCTTCAACACAATTCACTAAACTTCTTCATGCCTTTATATGTTGGCTTGTTTCCACCATGTGTATGCACTGATTCATGCACTGCTTCTTTGAATTTCTCACCTCTGCCTTCTTTGAGAAACTCATTACCTCCATCTCAACCATGACCTTCTCAGTCTTCCTCTATTAGCTCTTTCGCTCTTCCTTTGTATATTTGTTCTGCAACATGACCTTCATTTTTTCTATATAGCCAGTGTACTTTGTTTGTAATAATCACTTATTTCTCAGTCCAAATTGATATGTTCATTTTTTACCCTATCTCCCCTTTTTGTATTACAGACAGTTCTCAAGGACCCCATTCCTAGCACATTCAGTTTGCTTCTGTGCTTCTGGTCACATATCCAACTCTCACTTCCATAAAACAAAGTGGGCAGAAGCAGTCTGCTTTACTTCCATCATAAAATGTTCTTATCAGATTTACCAGTGAACTTTCAACTTCACATTCACACAAAAACTTAATGATTCAAGGCTACTGATTTTGTCATATATTTTTCTAAATAAAGATACAGTAACTTTCTTCCTCATATTTGCACATTGCTCAGTGACCTATTGAAAAGACTGGTCCACATACCTCCCAGGATAAAGTTGCATTGGACTTCTCAAATTTTGGTTCAGTGTTACTTTTCTTATCCTTTCTACCAAAATTTTGCCAAACACTTTTCCAGCATACTTAACAAACTAATCCCTCTATAGTTTTTGCATCATTCCTGCTAACTTTCCTTTGCTAAGGGAACAATAGCAGCATTCTTGCAATCATGAGGCACATAAGCAGTCTTCACATATATATTGAACAAGTCACATAGCTACATCCAACTATATGTATAATTAAGAAGTGATGCAAATTATTAATTTTAGTTCTTATTTTTTTCTCTATTCATATAGCACTCATTTTATATCTTTATTGCCTGGTACAACTTGCTTTTGCTGGATTCCAGTGCAATAAAATAGTTGAAATGTTGGATTTGGACTATGGAAACCCAGGTTCAAATCCACATTTGACCATGGAGCTAATTTTCTGCATTTGGACCAGTTGTTTTTTATCAACCTCACCTCCCTTCAGGGATACAATAGTCAGAGAGATTCATATATGCTGCCCTCAGTGAAAATATGGGATCTAAAGGTAATAAATGAAAAAGAAAACCTCATTTTTTAAATAAATGTTTTCTGTACAGTAAGCTTTTGTATCTTAGTTATGCAATTAGATTAACAAACAGACCATCTAGTTCCCTAGCCCAAAGGTAACTGGCATTCACAAGTGCATTGCCTCTAAACCTGGAAGTTTTGCTTAGTTAGCTGTTGGAACATAATAACCTCAGAAGAATCTCTCCACTGAATTTTTACTCTAATTTAAGTTCTTCAAATCAGTTCTATCGTGCTCCTCCCCACAGAAAATGTCTTCTAAAGTAAAGAGTCTTCTTAGGTACCAATAGAGAATATGTGTAGCTCAGGGTTGAACTGTGGAGTGAAGTTACCTAGCCGGGTAACGAAACATTTGCAAGAATACAATCAAGCTCAGAGAACCCCAAGGACTCCATACTCTTCTTAGGAAATAGATAAACTAAACACTACAGTTGTATGATCATTTTTTTGTTGTTGTTATATGGTTTTTCTCTTGGCTTTGTGTGGTTCCTTACTTGCTTTTTCACTGAGTTCTAGGGCTTTTCCTTTGGCTCCTAACCATTTGCTCTGTAGAGCCCTTCTTGGCCTACCTCACTGTCTTCTTGCATTTGTTTGCCAGGATTTGTGTTTTTTATTATAATTTTTCTTCATTCAGGAAGACATTTCCTCCCTCACTTGAAACTTCTGTTTAAGGATGTTAATATGCAGCAGGACATGTTTGTGTATATTTTATATACCGTTGGATACATCATCGCTGTCCACCACATTGTTCCCTTTATGGTACAAAATAGAGGAGGGATCACCTGGTGTCCTGCTGCTGTTATGTACAGAAAAGGGTTAAAGCTGTAACAAACAAAGGTCATTCTCTTTGCTATTTACCCACAGGATGGTTTCCACTCAATCTGGAAAATTCTGTGCCATTTGATGTTGAGAAATAGATAATGTAAATTCTGGCCTGTTCATGTTTTTCTCTCTCTCTCTCTTTTATCTATTTTTGCCAGTTAACTATTTTTAATGTTTGCTGATACTTAATAAGTAAGCATCAAGCTATATTTTTGGCTAGCTGAATGGAAACTGCTTGCTTTGATTTGTATATAGTGATTGACTCAGAGTATGCTGGTGCAAACCCAATAGGAAATTACCCCCAGTAACTTCCCCACACATCTGCCTCTTCTAGAAGATTTTAAATATTCACCAAGCTTCTTGATGAATTAAGTCTTCTTTTGTGTACTTTTAGCTTCTGTTTATTAGATGGAAACTAAAGCTCATTGTCAAGACATAATTTTGCATATTTACAGTACAAAATTCAGTCCATTTCACTCCCCATTTCCAGCTGGGTTTCAGGAGCAGAAGCAGAAATAAGTTAATAATCAACATTTATCATTTATAATTTATCTAATTGCTTATTTTTTTCTGAAATTCTCTCTTTGAATTAAGTAAAAGTAATATTAGACTTTCTGGGCAGATTTCCATTCACAAAGATTTTGAATTGGATAGTATATAGGTCACTCTTTCCAAATGGTTTGAGATATCTTATACAGTTATTGCTAAAGGAGCTTATTTTTATGCAACCTAGTAAAACTTAAAATATTCCATAACAAAATGGAGAATAAAAATAATCTCTTGTGACAAGTTTTTCCCCCTGTCTGGTTATCTGCAAAGTGTACGCCCATTGTCAGTTTAACAGGGTACTGCTTGTATAAACATTCTTGTTTCGCCTGTTCCATGTAATAGTTTCTTGTATCGTATTTCTTCTGACCCCGCTATCTGAAACCAATTATAGGAGATCCATTTGGGCTGCATCTATTTTCATAAGAAGCCCAGGCAGCAGAGATGAATATCAACATCAAATATGATTCTGAGTGCTTTGTTATTTATGTTTCAGAGAGATTTTGTAGCCTTCAGCTCTCAAGAATGTGTCATGCTGTGCTGTTTATACATTGAAGATATTAATGACCATAGATGTCATTTTTCATTTTAACATCTCAAATGCAACAGGCTGATAGGTTAAACATTCCTGTTTTTAACAGAACAATATGAATGACATCTGTTTCCGTTTAGAAAAAAAGGAAAGGAAAAAAACATATTTAAAAAGAAGAAAATAATCTGTATATATTAAGTAGAAACTTCACTGAATTGTTTTTAAAAAACTATACTTTATTAGGCATTCCTAAATTAGGTAGAATTGGAGGATGTCAATATGTGTGTGCATATAAAAATGTGCTTGTGTATACAGACATAATTTCAGTATCTCTAGGATTTAATTTTTAAAAAGCATACAGATTCATACGATTGACAGATTGACACAGTGTAATCTACATCTTCTCAGAAACAACCTCACTAACATCAGTGGGCATTTTCCCTGATAAGTAGGTCTCAGATCACAGCCTTAGGTGATTCCATTTATTTGTATTTTGCTTCTAACCTTATTAGGCAATGAAAATGTTAACTCACGTATATAAATATATTTTAACAATAATTTGCAAAAACGTACAACCAACATCTGAGTAATCTTTGATATTCTAAATACCTATGGTTATATCTTTACTTATTTCTGAATTCTTAATAATGAGATTGATTTATCCTATCATAATTTCTATATCTTTACTCAGTTAAATTACACTATTAAAAATCACTTAAACTATTCTAAAAAAAAAAAAACTTTTAAAAGCTGCTCTGGCTTGTTGCTCATTTAAACAACAGATTCATAACAAATCTGAACAGCAGTTTTTCGTACTTAGAAACTTGTTTTATAAGATGATGATATTTTCATACATGTTGGCAGAACTTTAAATTTTGACCCAAGAATTCACACATTAAGTTCCAGCAAAGTCCATGCATCATTCCTAATTAATATAATATCTTAAATACTCCCATGTCAAATAGCGCCCACAACCATTTTTCTTTTTTTAAGAAAATTGTGTATAACTAAGAATATGTATACTGAGAAATGGAATGTCAAACATTACAATGGAAAGCCTGTGATACATTTCTGGGGAGTAAGAAGTGGTGTTAGTATCCATTACCCAGTAAAATATACAAGTGGTTACTATTTCTGCAATATCCTGTAACTGAGCAAACACGTAGCATGCAAAAGGTTCCATGCTGTCTTCAGGTATAGTCTTGACAGAAACCCTGCACTACCACTCACAGTCAACGTAGATAGTAGAAATGTACCATTAGTCTAACTTGCTGTATGACAATTTCCCATTTATGCATGTGCCATAGTGTCCCATTTTCACTTTTTATGAGCCTTATCATGTTTTATAATGGGTGGAAATTATCTTTCTTCAAGGTGATGGTATACAGGAGTGTGAACTCCATCTCCAATAAAAGTATCTGAATTTTCACAAGGGCAGTTCATACCTTGGTGTTCTCATGTAGTGATTTCTATAGATATGTGCTTTATATTTTCTAAAGATTCGTGTTTTTGAGGAAATTTGAGGAGAAATGTGCAATTTGTAAATAGCCTACAGACAAACTAGTACTGCTAGATAGATTCCCTGAAAATCCAGTTTGGGAATGCATATTTTTATTATTCCTTTCTAGAACAAATGCCCACACCTTCCCATGTCAATTTTAATCATGATGTGGAATTTCATATGCATCATTCTTAACATTAATTTTGCCATATATCGTAAACATATTCTTTGGACTATATTAGCAAATTTTGATTCTGAGAAACCAGACTAAGTTACATCTGCAAATTATAAATACACCAATGCCAACATAATTTCAACATAATTCAATTTAATAAAGGATTGCTAATACAACTCAGAAGGTGACTTGGTTCTGTATAGGCTCAGACGTCAAAGGGAGCTGTCTACTTTTTCCTTCCCTCATGTTGTCAGCAGAATATTCTCCAGAAAATGAATGGTGTTTAGATTTAAGCAAAAGTAGGTACAAAAGTTATGACTTTTTATTTCACTCGTCCCTGCTTATCTGTAATTACCTGGGAATCATAAAAACCCCAGGATTTTGTGGGAATGTTTGTGCCTGTACTGGAAGGAGGTATGTTCTTCAGACTGGTATTAATGCCTTTTACAAGGAGACAAATCCTTGTTCTTAGGAGCTGGTGATAGAGCATGTAGCTTGTTTACTTTGGTTTGTTGTGTCTGCCTGCTTTTTCAGAAAACTTGGATGGAGCCAGACTGTAGCAGCCCTCTCTCTGTCTTTTCATAATTGATCAGGGGATGACTGCTTTCCCTGAGGGTTAAGACGTGGCAACTTTTTCTGTTTGCTCAGCATCTCAATGCAGTAGTTCAAACATTGTTCACACCAGCTGGCAGTGTAATGCCATATGCACATCTTGTCAAAGCAACTGTTGTCATGGATACTGGAAACTACCTTAAAAACCATCTCATTTGCGTCTAATCATAACTATCTTTCTTTATCAGTTTGGTGACAATTTTTAGAGTGAATACAATCCCAGTAATAATATCCCTGTATTATGAATTGCTCTCTCAGTGTCCCAGTACTTTGTGGAAAAAGCTTAATATTTTATAGCTTAATATTTTGGAATTCTAAAGTTGTAAACACTACATTTGCTTAAAGTTAATACTTTTTCTAGTAACTGGCATAGCTCCATATAGTTCTCTGTTCAAGTTTTACTTTACTTAATTCAAATGAACAGATTTAAATACTGTATTTTGATTGCAATGCTATCACCTACAGAAGCTAATCTGATTGGCTAAGTAGTGATTTCTTTGTTCTCAGAGTTTACTAAGAATGCAAATGAAAGCCACTTAATTTTATTTGGCATTAAAACTCCACTTTATTTTGTCAAATGAGAGATTTCTCTTTGAATTGTAAGTATAAAAAACGGTTTTTAATCTTCAATGAATATCCTTATTAATTCACTTTCAAGATAATCTGATGTTGATTCGTCAAATTTAATTACAGCTTCCGGTAACACTTGAAGTCTACTGCTTTTGCTTAAAATTGTAATGTGAAAATGCAAATTGAATGATGATTTACAAGGGTGTGAGCATTTTAGCTGAACACTTAAAGACAAGTTCCTTGTGGAGATGAGGCTATTGATGCGGTTTATGATTTTTCCTCTTCAAGCACTTTATACAAATTAATGCTATTTCCTTGAGGATTTGTTGCACATATATACTTTTTTCTCAAAATCTGGTATACATACTATCTGTGGATTTTTCTTGCTGTGTTTAAAGAGTAGGCGTTTTTGATTTACACAGGAGAAGGCAATTTTGCTTGAAAATTAGCATTAGGTAAGTTCCAACTAAAACATTTTCAACAAAATGCTTTAACTTTTATTTATTTCTATTTTGTCTTAACTTTCAGGCATTGCAGGCAGCCAGGCAGCTGCTTTTACAACAACAGACAAGTGGGCTGAAATCTCCTAAAAACACTGATAAACAGAGACCACTACAGGTTAGTAAAGCAACTTTACACCTTAAGCATGATTTCTAAAGAAGAGCACTCATGCACACCTAAATGTGTCTACACAACTATAACTTTCTGCTTATGTACAAAATGCTTTGTCTTATATATTGGTAATGTAATTAATTAAGAAAGATCACTATATAACAGCAAGTATCCCTTTTAAATTACTTTGTAGTAGCTTAAAAGGTTGCACAGATGTAACAGAACAATCTTCAGTCTACTATGCCAATAGCCTTTCTACAGATACTATATCTGGATAAGTCGTGCACATTGTTATCGTAAATAGTTTAAAATAAACTGATAAATGTATAATGATGAAATAGATAATGATCCAGATATGCAAAGAGCAAGCCTTTTTGCTATTCTGCATCTTATTGCATCAGTTGTATATTTAGGATCTCTCCCTTTCCTCTTCCCAAATATTGTGCTAAAAATCTGAAAAGGATTTTTTTATCGCACCTTTATTCATAAGCTTTATAAATTATTAAACATTTGTAATATTTAAAAGAAGTGAATGTACAGTTCATGCATCTAAAATCTAAGAATGAATCTTGTATTAATGCTTAATATTTACTTTTTAATGCTTATTAAAAAAATGAAAATAGGCATTGCTAACAAGAGCTACTTCTAACTTATTTAATTTGGAACAAATAGTTGATATTTCACTGTTGATATTTCTTAAAATGTGCATATATGTACTTTTGGGAATAAAAGTAATGGTGCTCTTCCCCGCACAATGACCCATACATAATACTTTCTAGGTTTTTTTGGAAAGATTTTTGTTGCAATAACACTTCTTTGAGTGAATACTACTTTTATTTTCTTTAAATCAATGACTGCTTGAAATACTACAAATTCTACATATGCTGCTCCAAAGTGGTATCATGACATTCAAAATATTTGGACACACCCCCAACTCCCCTTTGGCAGCTCTAATTGGGAAGTTAATTGTTCTGTGCCCAAGTCCTAAATACCAGTTACTTGAGAGGGTAAATGTATGGGGAGCTTTATGCAATTTGGATGCTATTTCATGGAGAGTTGCTAAATGTTTATCCCATCCTTATGACATGATTGTCATGATATGATCTTGATATTTGAAAAGTGATTTTGTAGGTCCAAAATGGGACACAAAATATACTTTTTACTAAGGGAGATCAAGTGTTTTCTACGTACATTGGGGGAGTTAGGAATGAAATTAGCAAGTTTGGTAGGGTTGAATCCCACATAGAAGTCCTCCAAAAAATAATTTTTGCAACCATTGTTTTCCTAAGACAATTATTTCTCTTGGGTTCAGCACCATTTATCTTCTTGTCTCATGAATTAATCACAAGGATGATCTTACCCAATCATGCAATGAGTAGAATTTTGTCAAAATGCTACTCAGAGACATTTGGTTACATAATACTGCCAGTGAAATTAAGTAACAGCTAAGTGAATAATTTTTTTCAAGGAATACTGAACATGTGAAACGTAACTGTAATATTCCAAATTAGTGTATAATAGTTCTGAGCTATAATTAGGATTTAGGGCCCTAAGGTAGAAGTTCAAACATATGCTATGAAAAGTACCACATAACTTCAGTGGATCCATACATGCATTTGTGGAAGCTCCATTGCTGATTATCTTGGGTCATTCACAGATCACTGTGTTGCTCTATGGACCTCTGAACTCTATCCAACGGAGATGGTAGCCTTGCTGTTGTTTCACGGTGAAAGATGTGAGTAAAGAGCCCCTGATTTTGCCAGTGTTGCATTTGCAATACTCAGTAAAATGTAGAATCTGTAGTGGCCCCTTACTTCAACCTCTCATTTTCTCTTGAACAAATAAGAGGTTAACATGAATTTGGAAGTTGTTATCCCAGGATAACAGACTGTTTAAGAAAGACCTAAGGGAATGAGAAAAGAAAAGCCTCTTTTCAGACATAAGAGAAAAAAGATAGTTATAATGGCTAGAAAAAGTAATTGAACCATGGGCTCACATGCTTTTTCCTACCCCACCCCCCACAATTCTGATGCAGCCTTGAAGAATGCTTATTCATTTTCACTTCCATGATGAATTGCAACCTACCGTATCATCCAGATCCAACAACCTTAGTTGATCTTTACTAAGTTTGACATAAGCCAATTTAAAACCATGGGTTATAAAGTTGGCTTGTTTCAACAAAGAACAGTGGAGGATTTTGATGTAATTCCAAACTCTTTAATGAAAAAGAGAAGCAGGAACTTCTGGTACCTATTTATGGCTGCACTGAAGCAAAAGAGTGCATATCTGCCCACAGCTCTTTACCATCATGATAGACTGTGGTTTATCTCAGTGTCTCTCTGCAGGTAATTAGGGGTGGGTAAGGAATGGCTTTTTAGTGGCTTGATTAATTGAAACTATCAATTACATAAATAATTTGTAATTAATAGATAAATAATATAAAGAAATGCTTTATTGGATATTTATATGCTGAAATTACATTCTTAAAATTTTAAGTAGCCATTCAAATCCATTCATAGCTCATGTGAAAGGATTGTTTCAAGAAAATCGAGACATTTTACGGAATCCTAATCCTGAAGAAATGAAATTGATCATTGCAAATCCTGATCTGATTCCTTCTGCTATAGGGTAATTTCAAATACAATATGAATGTCTGTTTTTTGAAACTAAACAATTTTGTTTGTTGTGGTTTTAGCTAGAATTCCTGTTTATAAGTTTCATATATTGCTCTTTAAATATGTTATTTTTACTCTCAAGTAAAATTTAGTAGATTTTTTAATTCTAAACATTAGAGGGCAAATCTAATAAGTCCTTGGTGTTTCAATATTTCTGACATTATCTGCCTATGGAAAGCCAAGCATTGTTCATCATGCAGATGAGATTTATCTCTACTATGCTGTAATGTAGCTAAATCAATGGATCGCTAAAAAATAGTATTCAATTTTTAATGCCAGGTTTAATATTATTTTCTGACAGTTTCATTAAAATAACTTTGCATATAAACTAAACATTTAAAATTCAGACATAGTATAAGAAGTATAATCTTGTGTTGCAGTCACACAGTAGCCCCTAGAGTGTAGGTAGATTGCACTATTAAGCATTACAAAGTAAACACCATGCATTTATTGCTATGTATTTAGTTTTAGGATCAGTCTGCCTGTTGTGAAGTAAACTGACAGTGCAGTCATCTAGATTTCTACTTGAACATGTTGGACTGAAGTCAGTGAGGCCTACTCCCTAAGTAAGGGGATAAATTGTAACCTAAAAGGACCAGTATCATCCATCAAAATCTTAAATGGTATCATACGTGTTTTTTAATTTTTTCTGTTTGGCAGAAATTGAATGATCTGGCAAACTACTTTATAACTCTAATAAAAGTTCTAATAAAACTTTATACCTACCTCACACTTCAGCAAACAAATGGGGGATATGAGGTATTATTTGCCATTGCATCATTCATAGATAGATAGATAGACACACACACACACACACACCATATTTTAATGTAGAAGTTGATCTGATAGAGTATTTTGCATTTGTGGTTCAGTTTCATGCATACTTTAATTTGTAGCACATAATGGGCTTTGGTTACACTGGAAATCTACCACATCCAAAAAAAAAAATATGCAAGAAATACTCTGACTAACCTATATAAGAGTAGTGCACCCACGCAAGGACATTTTTCTGTGTGCTATACCCACAACTATCAAATATTTTACAAAAATCATTTGTATTGGAATTTACCCTTCCAAGACAGCTTGTTTAACCCTAATCCTCATGAAAATTCATTTAACTGTAATGCCACGTGTTGTATACGACCTAAAATTAGGAAAAGCACCAAAAGTTTAATTTTAAAAGAATATTTTCTTTCACTACAGACATTTCACAATATTAAATCATGGCTCCCATTTGGATACTGCATTCTATGTTTGTGAAATAATAGTCATAGCTAAATGAGAATGCATATCCTTTTGTAAAACACTTATGACATTCTTGGAAGAGCTGAAATACCGTTTCTTGGATAAAGCGGGGTTTATGCCTTAAAATTAAGCTTTGAAAAGCTATTAATCAGTTCACAGTCCAGAGCTCTAGATGCGCATAATCTGTGGATGCGCTATATTTAAAATTCTATTTCTGAGCACTTACTCCCTTTAAACTCTTCAGATGTTAAAGGCAATTGTTAATTAACCATGATAACCTGAACAAGAAACTGCATATATGTAGTTAAAAACTACATACAAATGTGATTGGATGCTGCCCAACTCCAAACAATTCTGAATGGCTGATAATACACTAAAACAATATAAAAACAATATAACAAAAACAAATAACAGTGCAGTATAACACAATGTAATGTGCAGCATTATAGCATAAGAGAGAGAGTCTATGTGTGTGTTTGAATGACTTTCTATGTTTTTAGAGGATTTTTTGCACACAAGAGATAATAGACAATTCAGGTACCCTATGGAAAAGCTCCTGGAAGAACTAATATTCAGTAAATGCACAAATGCTGTGGGTGTAATGGGCCTCCTGTGCAAATCATATGATGATTTAGTATCCCCATGCTTGTTAAGATGAGGTTGGAAAAAATACTTATGTAGAGCCTTCTAGTATAGGTAACTATATTGCAGCTTTGAGGGCATTTCACGTGAAGTGTCGTGTCAAATAATTTGCATAGGCCTAGCATATTCACATCCACTACTGAATGCTTTTGCATTTGGGGGTACTAATCTTTAGAATATTTCTCTTGACCATTTTCTTAAAATCTTGCCAGTGGATTAAGATAGCAGTAAACAATAAATACTGTGGCTAAGTTCTTGTAGAAAAGACGAAGGAACGGTCAGTCTCATGATTTTCATGGTATCCCCCTTCTAGATAAGTATTATTTTTATAACATATTAAAAATAAATTAAAAACTCAAGTCTGAAAACCAGAAAAGCTATTGCTGATTATTATAGGTAGCGCTGGGCGAGATTGATCAGGAGTGCGACTTGTTCTAAGGTGGTTTCCTTGTATCCTAACAATGACATTTTACAGGTGTACGGTTGCACAAGTCTTAAAATAATCACATCTTTTCAAAGATGAAAGGAAAAAAAACTGCAGCACAACACCTTTTCAGAATAATAATTGTTAATTAAAACTCAAAAGCTTGCAGCAGATTTATATAATCTTAGTTGGCCCTAATGAAGATATCTATAGATTTTGGATTATAGGCCTGGTTCAGTTCCTTTTCTTATTTACTCATTTATACCATTTTCATTCCTGAAACACTCTGGGTTTATTGTTGTTGGGTTTTTTTGAGCCCTTGGATCTCTCTTTTATTTCTTACTTCGAATATCATCATTATATACTATTTGTATCTTTACCCAGCTTGAATTGTTGTCATATGCAGATTTGACCATCCCTATTTCTTATCCCAGATGTCAGGATGCTTTCCACTTCAAACCAATAGCTAGCAATTTCTAGATGTGGCTGAAGTCCCTCCCTATACCTTCCATCCTGCTACAGGCTGAGTAACACTATCTGGATAATGAATTACAGAAACCTTTCTGGTGAAATATTTTCGGCAGGGGGGGAGTTATTGGTTCATTAACTTTGCTTTCTTATGTCTGGATCATTATTATCTTCAGTTCTGTAACTACTTTTTAGCAAAGGAATTACAGTACAATCCTATACATTTGTATTCAGAAGTCAGTCCCATTAAGTTTAATGGAGCTTATTCCCACATAAATGGATATAGCAATACTTAACTGTCTGGCCTATTAGCATCAGCAGATTAGCTTCTTGTCTTGCTGGTTACTTCTGCATTAGGAGTCATGTGTCAGGAAATCATGACTTTGAAAACAAAGGGTTTTGCTGATGTGTACTAAGCATGTTGTATAAATATCAAGCTGTAGGGAACACTGGATGGCTCAGGCAGCTTTTGTTTGTTTAGTATGAACACTCAATTACATAATCATTTTCCAGACGTTGGTTAGATAAATAAGTCAAAGATAAATAAGTTAACTTAAATAAGTTAGAGGTGCTTTGTTTTAATTACTTGATATATAACTTACTAGTCAGATAGGATAAAAAATAATTGCCTGTGTATATGTGTATTCATCCATGTCTACAACTTATTAACTTATAAACAGCAAATTTGGTAAATAAGCTTTAAGAACAAGGAGGTTAACATCCCATTGTTTTATTTTACCAAATTATTGCATTTGATAACTTTTAAAAAACAAATATATAAGAAGTAAAAGAAGAATTAAATAGTGGAAACTATAAAAATATGTATGATTCTAAAAACCAGTTAAACAAATAGTCTGCACATGAAGTTAACAAATTTTAGGAGAAAACATGCATTTATCATATATTGGCTTATTAATATTTCCATAAAACTATCTTAGAATTCCTACATTATATTCATCTTGGAAACAGTAGTCATTAGATGTGTGTTTTTAAAAGACACCACATTTTAAATGTATATTAGTATCTTAAGAGGTGTTTTTTACAAGGTGGACTTTGTAACTAAAGAAATGAAGATTGAAAATTGGGTAAGATGATGTAGAAATATTAGTGGGAACTCTTCAAAGATTTTTGAGCATACACTTAAACTGAAATGAAATAAAACAAGGTGGAAATGCAAATTAACACTCTCTAAAAACACTGACACTTCTGATAGTGGCACATTATCTTAAAGTTGCAATCTTGACATCTCCCTGACATTGGTGTTACTGCACTTTCTCAGATGAAAGCCGAAAGGCATACTTGAGTTGCTACAATGGGGAGAGGGAGAGAGAGAGAGAGAGAGAGAGAGAACACAGCACTGAATACTGAAAGTCATGATTACAAGTTTATTGTTTAACTAGAAACAACAAATCCAGTGTTTCAGGATTCTACTGAAAAAATTAATGTGGGTGTTGGAGAAGCATGAATATCCACTTATTCCCATGTCTAACAAAAAAGATCTCTTCATGTAGAACTGGTGAATTAATCTGATTTGATTGTCAATGATAAATTGATGAGTCCAGATATATAATCTTGAAAAACCCTTCTGCACAGAATGATTTCTCATAGAACAAATATAAACTAGCTTATATAATCCAAACCCTGTAAAACAGACTGATATTTTGTCAGAATGATTAATTGTTCGGTGAGGGGGATATTGTTCAAGATACATCTTAAATCAGTGTTTCTCAAACAGTGGGTCACAAGGAGGTTTCAGGAACAAATTTCTGGAAGGCCGAAATTGCTTCTACTCATGGATAAAGCAGGAGAGGTAGAGTCTGTGCTATATGTGGTGTATAGCCACTGGGGAGGAGAGTTACAGCCACATTGCCATTCACTCTGGAGATTTTATTCAGGAAGGGAAATTCATGGTCTCTGACACACTGAACCTAATGCTAAGCCCCAGAAGGACCTATTGTGCTCTGTGAATGCAGCAAAGCCATGACGTTGGTATCTCTGGGTTTGCATAGCAGAAGTATTGAAAAACAGGAAGTTAGGGAGCACATTGTCCTCAGAGCTTAAACTCCTGGGAAAAATATGAAGGAAGGAGTCAATGTTGTGTGTAGTACATGACTGAAGGGATGAGAAGCATACGTCCAAGCATGGGAAATTCATCTGGGAGGAAAGTGGCTGGATTCTAACAGAAATGCTAAAGGCAAATGTGGCTTGAGGTTTTATTATTATTATGGTTGGTCACACAGTCAGCCAGATATTTAGACTGGATTTCTCATTTCTCTCCACCTATTAAGTCCTTCCCCAGGACCTGGGATAGGCAGATGTTGTTGTTAACTAATATTAAAGGTATCGTCGCAGTATGTAAGCTGTTCCAAGTAAAGCTGCCTTTTGCAATTGACTGATGGTGATTTTGTCAATGCCAATGGCATTCATGTAGTGCTCCAGATGTTTTGGGATTGCACCCAAGGCGCCTATTACTATTGGCACTATCTTTGCTTTCTTTTGCCACAGTCGTTCTACTTCTATTTGCAGGTCTTTATATTGTGTGATATTCTCCAGTTCTTTCTTTTCTATTCTGCTGTCTTCAGTTATTGCAGTGTCCACTATCCAGATTTTTTTGTCTTTTTTGTAACAATTGTTAAGCCTGTGGTGTTGTGTGGCAGATGCTTGTCTGTTTGAATTCTAAAGTCCCAGAGCACTTTAGCTTCTTCATTTTCTATTATTTGTCTGTTTGTGGTCCCAACAGTTCTTGCTTGCAGGCAAGTGGTATTTCCTGCAGATATTCCAGCAGTAGCATTGTTGCTACTTTGTCATGTCATTGTTTATAGTCAGTCTGTACGATCTTCTTGCAGCAGCTAACTAGGTGGTGTACTGTTTCTTCAGCTGCAGTAGAGAGATGGCACTTGCCGTCTGCTGCTGTCTTCTCAATTCTGGCTTTGTATGCATTTGTTCTTAAGCCTTGGTCTTGTGCAGCCAGAATTACCCCCTCAGTCTCTTTCTTCAACTTTCCTGCTCTTAGCCATTGCCAGGTCTTGTTATTACCTGCTTTGTCTGCTAGGGTTTTTGTGTTTTTTTTAATGTATTGGCCATATAATACTTTGCCTTGCCATGTCTCTTTTCTATTCATTTGGTCTTTCTTATAGGCTAGTTTGGTCTCTTCGGTATTCAGTAAGCCTCCATGGTGTACTAGCTTCAGTGCATCTTCTTCACTGTCCTTCAGATATTCTTCCAATGCCTTTTTTTTCTTCTTCAACTGTCTTGGTGTACTTGTAACATTCCACGCCCACCTATGCTCCTTGGTAAGTAGAGTCTGTCAACATCACTGTGTGGATAAAGGAAATGAATCACTGGCATTATTTTTCTGGTCTTCCTGTTCGGGGCTTCTAGTTCTGCTTGAGTCCAGTCCACTATTCCAGCTGTATATCTAAGGACTGGAATTGCCCAGGTATTAATCATCTTGATGGTATTTCCCCCACTGAGTTTGGACTTTAAGATCTTCTTTACTCTTCTGATATATTCACTACTAACCTTTTTCTTGACTTCAGTGTGTCAAGAAAATTGATGTTGTCAGCCTGAAGGATGCCCACGCACTTCTTCATCTAGACTCTTGATGTTATTTCCATAGGGCATCTTGATTCCTTCAGTTTTCACTATTTTTCCCCTGTTGGTGGTCAGGATGGCACGTTTGTCCAGTCCAGACTCCATTGCAATATCTTGGCTATATATTCAGACGGTGTTGAGCAGCAATTCCATTTCAGATGGTGTTTTTCCATACAGCTTCAGATCATCCATGTAGAGGAGGTGGAATAGCCTAGCAGATATTTTTGATGTTTGATGACCATAGCCTGACTTGTTCAGTATTGTTGACAGAGGAATCAATGCAATGACAAACAGTAGTGGTGATAGTGAGTCTCCTTGAAAGATTCCTCTCTTGATGTTAACCTATCCCAGTCTATCACCATTGACCAGCAACTGTGCCTTCCACTGTGCCATTGATCTTTGCCAAAGCTTCTGATGTTTCTACTGACTCCTGTTATTTCTAGGCACTTGATTATCCAGTCATGTGGCAAGGAGTTGAATGCCTTCCTGTAATCAATCCAAGCTACATTCAAGTTGGCCTTATTTTTCTTACAGTTTACCAAAATCATCTTGTCAATTAGGAGCTGATATTTTGTCCGTCTGCTGTTTCCTTTCTGCTCAGATGGAAAGAGCTTGTTTTGAACTAGATGCTGTTGGACTGCATCAGCTACCACACCAGTTAGCAATTTGAAAGTTGTTGGTAAGCAGGTAATTGGCCTGTAGTTGCCTGGTGCTGCCCCTTTTGTTGGATCTTTCATTATCAGGTAGGTTTTACCAGATATTAACCAACCTTCAATTTCATCTCCTTGCAGTATATTGTCAAACTACTTAGCAATGAGTGGGTGCAGATGTTTCAACCAAAAACTATGCAGTTCGTCTTTACCTGGTGCTGACCAATTCTGTTTTTTTAAACCTTATTAAATTTTAAAAACAGAAGGATAAAAACTAACAAGAACTAATAATCAAGAAAAAGAGTAAAAGAAAAGAAGGAATAAAGAGAAAGAAGGAGAACAGAAGTGCAGAAAGATAAAGAAAAAAAGAAACAAATTCAAAAAAAGAATGACTTCCTACTTCTTTTACAGCAGGTATAAATAAAAATTACATTAAACTCTTACTCTAGGATTACAACTTAACATCCATTTTTTATAATCTATTAATTTTACTAATCAAATCCATATATCATAATTTCATTTTTTTCTGTTTCCTGCAAAAAATCCAAAAGGGGCTTCCAATTAGCATTAAAATTAGTCAGTGTCTTTTCTGTAATCAAGCCTGTCAATTTCGCCATCTCAGCTAGCTCCATCAATTTTACAATCTATTCTTCCATTGTAGGTAATATCAAGTCTTTCTACCTTTGTGTGTGTAAGTCTCCTGCAGTTATCATATATAAAAACAAAGATCCATTAGATTTTTCCAGTCATTTATCCATCAGTCCTAAAACAAATGTCTCAATTGTATATTAATCTTCAAAATTTTTTGAATTAATAAATGTATTTGAGTCCAAAATTTTTAGCTTTATTACGTGTCCACCAAAGAAGATAAAAAGTCCCTTCTTGTTCACATTTCCAACATATATTTGAAGTCCCTTTGTACATTTTTGACACTCTTTCCTGTGACAGATACCATCGATACATCATTTTATAAAAATTCTCTTTAAGATTATAACATAATGTACATTTCAACACTTTCATCCACGTATTTTCCCTCATTCCATTTGTATTTTATATCCAAATTTTTTAGCCCTTTAGCCCATTTTATCATACAACTTGTTCATTTTCTGTTTCAAATCTCAACCAAAGTTTATACATTTTAGCAATAAGATGTTCATCATTAGTACATAACTCAATTTCAAATACAGTTTTATCATGTTCAAAACCATATGTCCTTTTATCAACTTTAAATCTTCCTATTAATTGTACATGTGAAACCCATTGACACATACAGTATATCCTTCTGATATCAAGTCTTCTCTTGATTTTATTTTAAATTCTCCCTGGTAAAAATCTAAATGTACCATAAGTTAGCCATTTCTGCTGAGTTACCATTTCTCTGATATAATATGCTTTCTGTGGTGATAGCCATAAAGGTATTTTCAGACACAATCTAGATTTATATCTATTCCAAATTCTCAAAATGGCACATTTAATAAAATGATTTTTGAAATCTACATTAACCTTAACTTTCTCATACAGGTGAAACTCGAAAAATTAGAATATCGTGCAAATGTTCATTTATGACAGTATGGCAACTCAAAAGGTGAAACCAATATATGAGATAGACGCATTACATGCAAAGGGAGATATGTCAAGCCTTACTTTGGTATAATTGTGATGATTATGGTGTACAGCTTATGAAAACCCCAAATTCACAATCTCAGAAAATTAGAATATTACATGACATCAATAACACAAGGATTGGAAATAGAACAATATCGGACCTCTGCAAAGTAGAAGCATGCATATGTACTCAGTACTTGGTTTGGGCCCCTTTTGCAGCAATGACTGCCGCAATGCGGCGTGGCATGGATGCTATCAGCCTGTGGCACTGCTGAGGTGTTATGGAAGACCAGGATGCTTCAATAGCGGCCTTCAGCTCCGCTGCATTGTTCGGTCTCATGTCCCTCATCTTTCTCTTGGCAGTGCCCCATAGATTCTCTATGGGGTTCAGGTCAGGCGAGTTTGCTGGCCAATCAAGCACAGTAATCCCATGGTCATTGAACCAGGTTTTGGTACTTTTGGCAGTGTGGGCAGGTGCCAAGTCCTGCTGGAAAATGAAGTCAGCATCCCCATAAAGCCCGTCTGCGGAAGGAAGCATGAAGTGCTCCAAAATCTCCTGGTAGACGGCTGCGTTGACCCTGGACTTAATGAAGCACAGTGGACCAACACCAGCAGATGACATGGCTCCCCAAATCAACACAGACTGTGGAAACTTCACACTGGACTTCAAGCATCGTGCATTGTGTGCCTCTCCATTCTTCCTCCAGACTCTGGGTCCTTGGTTCCCAAATGAGATGCAAAAGTTGCTCTCATCAGAAAAGAGGACTTTGGACCACTGGGCAACAGACCAGTTCTTTTTTTCTGTAGCCCAGGTAAGACGCTTCTGACGTTGTTTGTTGTTCAGGAGCGGCTTGACAAGAGGAATACGACATTTGAAGCCCGTGTCCAGGATCCGTCTGTGTGTGGTGGCTCTTGATGCACTAACTCCAGCCTCAGTCCACTCCTTGTGAAAGTCCGCAACACTTTGGAATGGCCTTTTCCTGACAATCCTCTCCAGGCTGCGGTCATCCCTGCTGCTTGTGCACCTTTTTCTACCACACTTTTCCCTTCCACATAACCTTCTATTGATGTGCTTTGATACAGCACTTTGGGAACATCCAACTTCTTTTGCAATTCCCTTTTGGGGCTTTCCCTCCTTATGGAGGGTGTCAATGATGGTTTTCTGCACAACTATCAGGTCAGCAGTCTTTCCCATGCTTGTGATTCCTACTGAACCAGCCTGAGAGACCATTGAAAGGCTCAGGAACCCTTTGCAGGTGTTATGGATTCATTAGCTGATTAGAGTGGGACACTTTGAGCCTAGAATATTGAACCTTTTCACACTATTCTAATTTTCTGAGATTGTGAATTTGGGGTTTTCATAAGCTGTACGCCATAATCATCACAATTCTACCAAAGTAAGGCTTGACATATCTCACTTTGCATGTAATGCGTCTATCTCGTATATTGGTTTCACCTTTTGAGTTGCCATACTGACATAAATGAACATTTGCACGATATTCTAATTTTTCGAGTTTCACCTGTACTATAAATAGCCATGCCACCCATCTCAGATCGTGCCTTTCCAAGTCCAGTAGCCTTTTGTTTTTCAGTGTCACCCACTCTTGTGCTGACCAATTCTTGATCTTTCTTGCCCTTTTCGCCACCATTTCTGCTGTTATTACAAGTTCTTCGTCTTCCTCTTCCTCTTCTCTTCTCCACTTCTTTTATCCAAGCTGCCTTTTTGTTATATTTCTTTGGGTTGTCCCATAGCTGTGGCCATAATCGCACTGTTTCTTCTTTGTCAGGTGTTGGTTGGTTCATTGCAGTCTCTCCATTGATGGATTGGTAGAATGTTTCTGATTCAACTGGTATTGGAGATTCTGCCTATAGTGTGCAGTTTGAGCTTTGTATCTGGTGATTTTCTTAGCTATGGCTATTAGTTGCTGCTTTATTATTTCCAGTGTTTCTTTGATGTTCCTTGTTTCTAAGTGATATTTCTTGATCAAGTATTCTTTGGTCTTTTTGTTCTTCAGCTTCTTTTTTTTCATCTGTTCTAGCTTGCTTGCATCTGATCTTAACATACTGATCTTATTTTCCAACCTGATCTTTCATTTTGGTGATGCACTGTTTGTTTGTTGATTTTGTATCCAAGATCTTCAGTTATAACTGCAGCTGTGCTGTACATTAGTTGGTTTGTTTCTTGCAGTGAGCTGGGTGCTTATATTTTACATTACAGCATTGGCATCTTTTAATCCTTCCTTCCTTCCTTCCTTCCTTCCTTCCTTCCTTCCTTCCTTCCTTCCTTCCTTCCTTCCTTCCTTCCTTCCTTCCTTCCTTTCTTTTTCTTTTTTGGTAACACACTTCAATGCAGGCAACCTTATTCTGTTGTTTTTGTGCTGTTCTAGATGCTCAGTTATTCTTTGTTTCAATTCCTCTTGTTTTTTAGTTAGAGGACTTTGTTCTTTCTGAGGAGAAGGCAGAGGACAGGGTGCCTGGTTTCAGAATGAAAATGATTCAGTAGCTATGCTGGCTTCCTCTACTGCTGACTCCCCCTGGTTTGCCTCTGCAGTCTGAACTACTTATGGCAAGACTTCATTTTCTTTGACCTGGGTAGACTTTGGCAGTTCTTCCAGTTCTACTTCTGTGAATATTTTATTTTGTATTATAAATCAACATTGATCTGCTAGCCTCTGTTCTGTTATTTCTGATTCTGGATGTTGCTCTTTCTGGGACTGGTGCATTCTTTTCAGATATCCTCTTCTCGTGGGCTTGATTTGTAATAGCAGATCATTATTTCTTTGTTTTCAGTCTTTGTATATTTGCAATGGGTAAACAATTTTTCTTCCAGTAGTCCTGCAGCTGCTGGCCCTGGTTGCTCAGCCAACAGTCCTGAGTCCTGTAGCCCACTTGTTGACCCTAGCATGATCCTTGTTGACCCAGGTGATCTGGTATAGCTTTCTGTACTTTATGTCTCACCATATTGTTTATGGGAGAGACACTCTTTGTCTGGCTCCTCCGATGAGACCTATCAAGTATGGCTGAACCTTTGGGATAGCTCTCATCTTCCTCAGAGCACGCAAGCCCCATAACCATGATAGTGCCTCACTGGGGGAATAATAATAATAATCGTTGTTGTTTTTGTTGTTGTTATTATTATTTACATTGTATTCTGCTGACTCCCAACAAACCTGGGTGGTTATCAGAGCTTTGTATGGGTCCTCCTGATGCATTCATGTTTCTAGGTAAACAAATAACACCAACATTTGGTGCCTGTTTCATTTATTTCATAAACAAAGTCATTCAACATGCAATGGGCCAGTGTGAAAAGCAGCCATCATTTTAGATTCAGTAATGGGTGACACAACCTTTTGCTGTAATAACTCTGTCCAAGTGCTTCGTGTAATCAGTGATCAGAGGAGAGGGTGCCTGGTTTGGGAATGAGCATGGTTCACTAGCGATGCTGGCTTCCTCTACTATTGACTCCCCCTGGATTGTCTCTACCGTCTGAGCTACTTCTGGCAAGTCTTCAATTTATTTGCCCTGGGTAGACCTTTGCAGTTCTTCCAGTTCTACTTCTGTGAATTCTTTATTTCATATTATAAATCAACATTGATCTACTAGCCTCTATTCTTTTATTTCTGATTCTGGATGTTGTACTTTCCAGGTGTATTCTTGTCACATATCCTCTTCTTATTGGATTTCATTTGTAATAGCAAATCATTATTTCTTTGTTTTCAGTCTTTGTATATTTGCGAAGGGTAAGCAACTTTTCTTCCAGTAGTCCTGCAGCTGCTGGCCCTGGTTGCTCAGCCAACATTCCTGAGTCCTGTAGCCCACTTGTCACCAGATGTCCAGGAACTCCAACACCTAGTGCAGTACTTGTTGACCTGGGTGACAACCAATCCAGTATAGGGTTCTGTAAGTTACATCTCACCATATAGTTTAGGGGAGAGACACTCTTCGTCTGGCTCCTCTGATGAGACCTGTCCAGTATAGTTGAACCTCTGGCATAGCTCTCATCTTCCTCAGAGCACGCAGGATTATTATTATTACTACTACTACTACTACTATTATTTTATTCCACCTTTTTATATATAACTCAAGGTGATGAACATACCTCCTGTCTCCTATGTTCCCCACAACAACCCCTTGAGGTGAGTTGGGCTGAGAGACAGTGACTGTTCCAAAGTAACCCAGCTTTCATGCCTAAGGGAGGCCTAGAGCTCACAAGCTGCTGGTTTTTAGGCCAGCACCTTAACCACTATATCAAACTGGCATCTTTGTTCACACATGTAATTTACATCTTCCAGATTCCTGAAGATTGGACTAGATTAATCACCATCCCAATATACAAAAAAGGAGACAAGAATTACCTAGCTAACTTCTGCCTAATTAGCTTGTGAAGTATATTTTTGAGTAAATAGCCATTATGTTAGACAGTAAAATTGTATTAAGTACCATTGTTGTTAGCGTGACCTAGTCATAATAAATGTTATGTTTCTCTGCACAAAGTCCATTGAGGCCCACTGAAGTTCATGGTCCTTCCCAGTGGGAATCAAATCAAGATAGCAGCATTAGAATATTTTGTGGGAGAGGAGAACAAATGAGTTATTACCTACTTTCACCTGCCAACCTTTAACTCATGTCTTTGCATACCATGCAGCAGTTTTATTTTAAAAAAGAAAAAAACATTTTTCTGTTGAATTGGATATAATTATTACAGTTAAACATCTTAGAATTAACTCAGTGTTGCTAATCTTATGACATTTCAGCATTTCTTTCGTAGTACACTTACACTTGATTTTTAAAACAAATTATTTTGTGACTTTATTTGCTCATTAACATAAGTACTATTAAATCAGTTAATCTTCCGATATAATGATTATTCCACAGCATGCTCTGAGAGAGGAATTTTCTCTGTCAATGTTGCTTCTGTCATAATGGCATTCACTAACACTCCAGAAAGTGAATGAGTTTTGAACACCTGTATCTTGAAAGTCAGTGCCACATGAAGCTTTGGTTGACTGTAACTTCTCCCTGAAGAAAATATGATTTTTATACTCAGCTGTTTTGTATTGTATAACTTTACACTGAAAGTCATCTTGAATTGTGCATAAACTCAAATTCTAAACAAATTTCAGTAAATCCAATTGAGGATAGATAACACATTCTATCTAAGTCCATTCATCAACCTGGCATCTTCCAATTGTGTCGGTCCTGCAACTTTCAGAATGGCTCAAGAGCATATCAGCTGGAGATGCCAGCAGTACTCAGTCTCAGTACATTTTTTAAGGTAGCAGCCTGTATTTTTTCAGACTCATATGAAAGCCTGAAAAAATACAGGCTGCTTTACTGAACAGCAGTGTGATGTTGTACTTGCCCAGAGTAAAAACACTTTATTCCTGAATCATGTTTAGAGTGTGCACAACACCTCTAATGTTAAAGAAAATGAATTTATGATCAATGAGTATAATTCACAGGTTTTTTTAAAGCTTACTAGATTTAAATTTAAAAGCTCATAATTAAAAAAATAACTACAAAAAGCAGATGCCCAAAATACCCAATAGAGATTGTGCAGATTGTGAGAGGTTATCTTGTAGCTTATTCAATTTTTGTCTGTAAATATCATGTGGATGTTTTTCAGTCTACATGGTTAGGCTTTTTATTGCCTTAATATAGTTTGTAGGAGGTACATTTGCCTAATAATCTGTAATAATGTTGAGTTTAATGTTTCTTAAGCTAACAAAATGACCACTGTCATAAGAAACTGAGTACAACAAAAAAAGACTCAAATGTTCATTATCGTGTTGTTACCAGTACTAAATATAAGTGATCTCACCAAAAAAGGAAAGAGAGAAAGTGTGTCCACTGTAGCTTCATATGCTGCTTTAAAAGCAACCCTCAGGGAAAATGCTAGAGTGCATAAATTATGGGATAGCACAACCAGTTACCCATTCAGATTATTGTGATGTGATTTGTCCTGCAGCTGCTTCAAATTAAAAACAGGTGTAGAAGGCAGATTATGCAAATATCTATATTAATGTAATTGTCAAATTGGTGTGTTTATCACTATGCTTTTAAAGAGTAGGCCATACTCTTATTTTAAATGGAAATTAGTTTTATTCTTGAGAGCTACTATTGGATAATAAGCTTATACATTAAAAAAATGAAACTTCTGATTTCGACACTGGCTTTTATAGTGATTTGTTTAGTAAATGCTATGTAGAAATACTATTTGTACTTTGACATTTGCCAAGCATAGCAGTGAGATCTTCATAAAATTTAAGTGATCAGTTTTGAACATTTTATTTTTCATTGAGTTTGTCTATACTCATTATGGCAAAACTGACTTAGGAAACTATTTTGTTTTAATTGGATGCTTAATGTGATATATGCAGAAAATACTGTATGTTCCCGAACTGTGCTTTCCTTACACGCATGCTTATTTCTCAGATGTAAACATCTGTAGAAAAGTAGTGATGGGAATATGTGTAATGCTTTCTACAAGTATGTGAAATTAAAAAAGCAAGACTATGGATTGATATACAGTTACTCTTATTTGCTGTTTAAAAATTTGCATATAGTTATGCTAAAATAGAGATGTGGATAAAGTTAATTGATGTATGGAAACATTGTCCTGCAGCAATTAGTACTTAAAGCCAACCACTCCAAGTACTGTAGTGTTCAAAGTATAGGCAACATGACAATATAATTTGAAATGTAATGTAAGCTTAAACACAGGTCCTGACTTTGATACTTTCTGTTAGATTAAAATCATAGAGTTTGCATTTGAAGTGCACCAGCACTGGGATCCAAAATGCTGTCAAAATGCTCTTACAGTGCGGGAACATAAACCTATATAGACGTAAGACACAGTAACTGATGATTTTAGATCTATGTCTATGTATCTGTGCTGCATCAGGATATGGATACCTGTGGTGGACTGCAGTAGAGAGCAAAGTTCTCAGGAAGGAAGGGGCACATTCCAGGAAGGGCAGAGAGACAAGAGACAGCACAGTCGAGAGCAGGAGCATGGGAAGTGTAAGAGATTTAGAATAGCCACTCCCTAGAACAGTGATGGTGAACCTATGACACTTGTGTCAAAGATGACATGCCACGACATTTTGGGTGACACACCAGCATTCACCAACACCCGACAACAACTATTCTCCCTGTTTGAGTTATCAAAGAAATTGAATTTGTGTACTCATATTTCATTTTTGTAATTATTTTATGTTTCATTATATGATACATAGCACCACAGATGATTGGACTGTATTTTTTTTTAAATAAATGAATATATAAAGAATTGTTTCTCTTTTGTTCCAGGGGGGATGGAGGGTGACATGCCAGCAGAGTCAAGTTAGGCATTTTCTGAATTTTTGACATGCCAAGGCCAAAAGGTTCGCCATCACTGCCCTAGAATCTCCCAGGGTATATCCACTAGTTGCAGTAGTACAGATTCAGTCTGGCAAGATTCTGTCTATATGGTATAAGCAATAAAATAACTAAATTTGGATGAACTGTTTCCCTGTTGTTCTTGGACTGGGCCTGATAATACCATGCCATCAATTTCAGAACATTTTCACATGACATTTCTTATATGATAACCCTACTTAGTTGTCCTAGTGTACTGTCTCAAAATATTCCTCAGTGTTTAGCATATAAACTGAAAAGAACAAGAAAATCACTAATGACTGGTAATGGATTAAGGACCAGGTCAACGAGAGGAAGAAAACTCACCTTTCTTTTTGTCTTCTTATCTCCACTTGCCTTAGAACATCCAACTCCTTTTTTTTAATCTGTAGATTAAAATACCCATAACTTTAAAATCCTGAAAAACTTCAGGGTGGCATAAACAAAGAGCCTTCTGCATCTTTTCTCTTGCTGATCCATTCTTCTTAGGACCACAAGCGTATGTATATGTACTGGTTGTGGTTGGTAATACCATAGTCTGAGGTCAGCATATAAAATCTGTGATCAAGTAATCATCAGAACTGTACCATTTGTCAATTGATCAATGTAGTCTTTTGTAATGGAATGTGGGAAAGACCTTGGGAGACTGGGCAAAGAGACACTGCCAAGAGAATGGTCAGTTAAGAGACAGCATAGCCCACCACTAGATAGTGGGAGAGCCAAGAGGCTCAGAAGAAACCCTATCTAGTTTCTCGGGTGCTGAAGAGAACGGTGGCGGGGGGGGGGGGGGATTGTATTTTCAGACTTGCAAGATTCTGTCAATGTAGCATTACAATAAAGTAGAATTAGCTAATCTGGTTGTGACTCCTGTCTGGTTTACCCCACGAGGCTAACACCTCTACTAGTTGCTTGGGTAAAGTATATAACTTTTGCTTGTAGATCTCATGCTGCTTAGAGGAATTAGAAATTATTGCAAATTTCTTATATTTACGTAATGTTTCATCAACAAGAAAACCCAGGAAAAAGTTGTATCAGAAATAATGCAAGCTGAGATTATTATATCTTCAAAAGTGGAAAGGTTTGACACTACCTACAATGGGGGATTGGTTGGTGAAGATGATGGAACTTCTGGACATGGCTAAATTAACCTCTTTGATCAGAAAAAAAAAAATATCTACTTTATGGTTGACTGGGAACCTCTCATAGACTTTTTGCATGAAACAGAAAAAATTGCACTTATGATTTGTGGTTTTGATGATTAGAAAAAAAATGGATAATAAAAAAAGTGAGCTTTTTTGTTATCATAGAGTAAGTGAGAATTTTGCAATTGTACTTATATTTGCTGCAAAGGAAATCAGAAGCTCCTTTCTATTTTTTTCTTTTTTTCTTCTTTTTCTTTTTCTTTTTCTTTTTCTCTCTCCTTTCCTTTCTTCTTTACTGTTTCTACTCTTTATTAGTTTGTGTTAGTTTTTACATGCTTTGTGAAACTTTTAATAAAAAAATTATTAAAAAAGTAATACAGCTACAGGTTGACTTTTCCAATTATTTGTGTTGAAGTTGCTAAAGGTAGATATGAATAAAATTCCATTTCTATCAAATCATTCCGAAATGATAAGTAAACCTACTTAATTCTTTGATGCTGAAATTGGCTCTGCTAAACATTTACCTAAAATACTACATGCCAGTGTATATTCTGAATTTCTCCAACATTGTAATTTGTTTCTACCAAAAACATTTTTATACAGTAAAATCCTGGATTTTTGTTTGGTTTTGCTGGCATTAAAATCTTTATTTCGTTATTTAATTTATTTTTATTTGCTTTATTTTATTTATTTAGTTTTTGTTTTGTTTGTAAAAAGAAAGGAATAACAAACAAATTAATACTTGAATATGTATTTCAAGAGTATGTATTACATGAATATTTCTCAATCGTTATAACCACATTTATAGTACAAGACTACGGTGTGCTTGATGCACAGCATACATGAACAGAAATTCAGGTACAGAACTACTTGAGACCTGAATTTAAAGAAGGTTAACATTTAAAGGAGAAAGAGAGTGTGCTTAACCCCCACATAAATGTAGGTGAACTTCAGTTTGAGTAATGGGTTTTTTTTTACAGAAATTCATCTCTAGTTGTGAGAAGGCAAGAACATAGATTAGATTCAGCCGGATTCTTGCATTGGGTTTAGCAGATTCCTAGATTTTGTAAGAATTCTAATGACCAGATTATGACTTGACATGAAAACTTCTTCTAAAATGACATAGTGATTGTCATTCTGGATGTGTAAACTATCCTGTACAGTTGCATTATTGTATAAAATATTTACATTCTAGAACAAAGCAGTGGTCAATGTTCTAGTTTTTTTCTGAAGATAGCACCTTCAGGCATTCAAAAATACATTCTAAGTATATAAACAGAATATCATTTACCATAATTAAAGTTTTGACTAACATATTTTGGAAACAACAAGCAGATAAAGCAATTTTACATTATTTGCAATAATTCCAACAGTGCTTTATTCTAAATTTGTTTCTTTTCTGTTCAGTTTTCTTTTGTTTTGTTTAATTGGCTTCATCTTAGCATTTGTTTGCCAGCTCCTTTGCCATCAGTGAAATATACTAGCTGTGGTTTGTTTGTCAACATATAAGTTTGAATGCAGTAGCAATCAATAATTTTCACAGCCATACAGTACAGACTTAGGCCAAGTTCACTCAAAGCCTGTGGATGAATGTATCTGTAGGTATGATAATTTAAATGTATTTACATCTGAGCATTAGAATTGTCATCAACGTTTTGCCTACTCAGTGTTAGAAAGTTTAGAGAATCCTATTCAAACACTTCCTCCAAAAATGTCATGAACTTTAAGAATTTCTAGGACTATGCAGCACTTTGAAACATGCAGGATTGTAGCATCTGTTGGTAACTCCTTAATGCAGCTGTATCATTTCCCAAAATTGCAAAGCTGCCCCTTCAGTTGTAGTGCTATCCTGGGAAAAGACACATTTGGTTTCAAGAGTTGCTGCTAAGTACCACGTGCATGCCCACGGGGACTTTGAAGCACATTTTTCCCTTCAAATCTGAAGTGCGACATATTCCTGAACATTTCACAGTGGATTTCACATGTCTTCCTATATTGTTATGCTTATTTTTATTTCTAAAGAGCAATGCCCATTCTTTTGTCTTGAATGATTTTTAAAACATTTGTTATGAATCATGCAGAATTTAGTGAGCAGTTCTCAAATAATTGACTAGGTTGCACTGAGACTGTTATAGAATAAACCCACATGCTTTTGTGAACCTAGTTATATTTACATAGTATTCAGATGTTAAAGTCCAACTAATGAGAGCAATGCAAAACATCCATCCTAATAATTACATTCATTCCAAGATCGATTACCTGCATGTAGCCCATCGTTATGTCTTGGATATTGTTTTGCATAGATTCTGCTACCTCACCTCTCAAAGCTGCTGTTAGTTTCTTCAAGGTCTGGTTTCTGCAAGGTGCATCCAACATAAAATCTGCTCTGTACAAAAGGTAGAGCATGCAATTCTCTGGCGTCTGTACTGAGAAGACTGTGTGGATGCTAAGTCTTGCAGAAACTTGGTGTTCCAGAAACTCAGCTGCAGTTGAAACAATTGGTAAGTCAAAGAGAAGAGATAGTGTGGAAGTAGAGGCACTTTACTTTCTTTTCCAACAATCTCAGATGCAGGAGACAATCCACTTCAAATCTGGAGTAGGGCATAGTGCTGAACATTTCACAGTGGATTTCACATGTCTTCCTCTCAAATGACTTGAAAAGACACCATCAAAATTAAATAGAGAATTTCAGGCCACAGTCATGATAGAGTTGAGTGGCCTATGAATTTCATAAATATTTATGGTATGGTTTCATTTCCTCCCAACTGCCAATGACTTTGGGTGGTTATAAATAAGAAAAAATAAAACAATAAATAAGAAATGAAAAGTAAATATGGGAAGGATGACCCCAAAAAAGGGAGCTTCATTTACCCTTGCCAAAGGCCTGGGTGAAGAGCTAGGTCTTCAGGAACCTTCAAAACACCAGCAGTGTGAGTGCCATCTGGATCTTGGAGGAACCTCATTCCAGAGGGCATCTGGAAAGAAGGCTATTCTGAAGATCTTTCTGGAGATGAGGCATTTGGATCAGCTTTTCAGATCTCATAGCAAAATCCTTATACTGAGTCAAAATATTGGAGCATCTTGCATGCCCCTCCAGGAATCCAGGCAAGAGATTTTCTGTGCTGATCTGCAGTGTTAGAGAATGAACCTGGAATCTTCTACTATTAAAATATAGGCTGTATCATTGACTTTATTTTGTTCCCTAAAGTCAAGATTGCTAGAGACCTAGCGCAGTATTCTGTTGATCAAGGCAAGTATTTTCTCTTTAGCTTATCTTCTATCTTCATGGAAAAGGTAGAAGATGGAAATATCAGAAAAACACAACTAGCTCCAAGTTAGTCAGTCTGCTTGCACAACAACCCAATAATGTAAGTAAAATTGACTTTGGTGATCTTTTCTTTTCTTCCCAACCTAACCAAATGCTGCAAAAAATTAAGTAAAGAAGCATGGGGCTCTGTCTATCAAACCAATAGCTCTTCCCAAACCAACCAGAGTGGGACTAAATTTGGTATGTGGAGAGAAGCTGGCAAAGAAGATTAAGTTTGAAAATGGGCCAACAAACAAAGACTTCCTCCATTGCTTGTATGGCAGAAGCAGTCAATTGGTCAGTGTCTCAGAATGTTGACAACTGCTATATTCTATGCCCCCCTCCCCTCCCTCATAGTCACGTGTCCCAGAATATAAGTAGCCATCCTAATGCTTCCAGTGCACACACATATACAAGCACACACTAATGTAACATAGTATTACAGAACATAAACACAAAGACACAATTATAACACATTACATGGCTGCCCATCTCACACAAGGTGACTCTGCAGTAAATCCAACAATTAAAACATATTACATAGATCACTTAAAACAATTAAATTAATTAAACATAAATAAAAGATTGCAAGAGGGAATACATCAGGATGTTAAACATGATGCAGCCAGCGCGCAGGCTCCTTGTTGCCAGGAGATCCCCAGGCCTGTTGAAAAAAACATGTTTTAATGGATTTCCTTAAAATCGCAAGGGTTGGGGCTAACCTCACCTCAGGAGGTTCTTCTGTTCTCTGCAGAAAAGGCTCATCTCCAGGGTCCTGTCAGCAGATGGGACCCGCAACGTGCCTCCCCTACCGGATCTGATGGGATGGGTAGATGTAATCAGAGAGGGGCAGTCCCACAGATAACTTGGCCCCATGCCATATAGTAACATCCTAAGGCCATTGCTAATAAAGGGGTTGGAAAGAATTCCAGAAGCCATGCTCTGTATGCTTTCCCTATGTGCTAATTTACTAGAGGATTGGCCTGTAAGCTTAAATCTAGAGTCCTGAGTTGCAGAGCAAAATCAATATTCAGCATGAGCTGATGCATAGCAACCAATAAATGAAGTCAGGACATTATCTCAGTTATTTCATCATGAAGGAAAGTATGAAATGTGAACAGAATACTAGGAAGCTGTAGGTTTTTCTTTTCAGATTAGTGTTTGTGATATCTGCCTGCTGTAGGTAGAAAGTTCACAATTTTTAAAAAAGTTTCTGTCTGAAGATCACAGGTTTCCTCCATCAGGGGCAAAGATGTATTATTTTTTTCACCTAGGGATTCAAGCCTTAATAATCTAATCTAAAGCAGGTAAACAGTATTCTTTCTCTCTGTGTATATGAAAGGAAAAAAGGGGAGAGATTTACATGAATCTCAATATCTATTTAAGTTGAGGCTATAATCATATACAATTTATTTTACAGTAAGGTCTATTGGACTCAGAACTTCTGAGGGTATGTAGTAGATGTCAGGGCACCATACAAATATTCTTCACCCATTAGTGTTTTCAGAACAATCCTGTGGCATACTTCAGTCACAGAGATAGTAACTGGTTGAAGATTGCTAGTAAACTTAGTTTTCTCCATTGTAGTCCAACATTTTAATACTTAGGCCACACTGGCTTACTTTCTATAACTTAAGGTTACCTTTCAGAGAGTACTAAATAGGCCAAATTTTTTTGAGTTGGGGCATTATCATTTTAATTTAATTTGTGTGTATCCCATGAAGACAATGTTGTATTCCATTGAGATGCAGATTTCAAATGCAAGGTTAATTCTGTTTTTTGCAGAGCTCAAGAATTGATTTTGCTTTGTTTTTGTCCTAAATCATGTATCATCAAGAGATTTGAACATTCCCTTGATGATATAAGAGTTCTGAAACTTTCTATTACTAAGAATAGAGTGTCCTTCAGAGTAGATCTGGCCCATTTGTATATAAATTAGGCCTGTGAACATCCTTTGAAAGAGGCAGTTTGGAACACACAGTAAGTGCCCCTTTTCAAACCATTAAAGCAGCTGCAATTTTTGCATGCAGAGACAACCTGGAGCACCTTCCAAAGCAATTGACTGAGCTAAGTGTGTGTGTGTATGTGGATATAAAGCTGCTTTATCTATTCAAAAAGAGGTGCTTTACAGTGCTTCCACAAAACTTTCTGATTTGAAGGATTTGCATAGCCATAATATCTAATTTGGCAAGAAACAAAAATCAGGTTAGGCTATCTATAGGTTTTGGTTAGGCTATCTATAGGTGGTTCAAGAAACATACACTAAAGTCAGGAAGATTCTCCCTGGGACAGGATGGTTCCAGGTTAGAGGACATCTGAACAGTCCCACCATGATACCTCACCCAAGAATGGCAATGAACACACCAGTATAAATGAAAACAATGCTTGCATCATTATTCCTAGCCTCAGGCACTTGTTGGTTCTGGCAGCGGCCCTATTATACTGTTTATATTTACCAAGCCTTCAGTGTTGAATGCATCACTCCCCTCTGGTTGTTAATGATCTCCTATTGCCTATAATGTTACCCTTTATGATATATCTCAGAAATAGCTTAGAAAAGAACATGCCTGTGGGTAGGGTGCTAGTTGTCCATTTTGGAAAAACAGTGTAAAACTGTAACAATCTTCAGGTGACAGAATTATAGACAAGATGAAAAACCTTGGATTTCCACTTGTGGCCTCATGAAGAAACATGGAATGCTGCCTTTTAAATTTTCTTTCTTTTGCATATATTTGCATCTCTCTGTTCAGGAGCAATTATGAACTAGAAAAGCAATCCTATCTGGAGCATATGCTACTGTCAAGTAGCATATTACCTGGCAAAAATGGCTGTTTGCGCATTCTGTGAATTCAAATATGGAGAACTTAAAGCAAAAGACCAAAAATTGTCATTGTTATCACTAACTCTGTCAATCTGCCATACAACTCAGTGACCAAATTATTCAGTTTATTACATTTTGCCCAAGCAATTTCTTTGAAGTTATGATAGGAAAACTAGTTATGCCCATAGCAAAAAATGTGGTTGTTGGATGACAATTTTTAAAGTATGTTGCTTTGTATTGAAAAGTATTATGTTTCATATATTGTTCTTACTTATAGTTTTTATTTTTTATGTTTGTATTTTATAATGCCCCATTCCACCCCTTACATAATAAATATTACTTAGAGATAAATGCTCACTTTTGTGATAATTCATCCTTGTGATCCAAATTAAAAATAATCGACATTGTTCCAGTGAAGATTGATAGCAGTTTTGACATTAATCTTCTAATGTTTATGAAATTCTACTGTGTTAATGTACAATAAAGGTAAATTAATAAAGCATACAGAATATGAAGTATTGTTTCTTATAGTTTAATACTATTTTTATTAAATAATTTAATTTTGAAATAGTTTTCTGGATATCTTCTGAAATCATGTTAAAATTATGTGGATTGTTTTGATTTTAAGCAAAGTTACAGCTGCATAGCTTTAAAGCAGTCAGTTTCCCTTATTATGACTAGTACTACAACTTGTACTGTTTTAAATTGCCTGCAATTAGCATATCTCAACCTTATTTTTAGGTTTAAATTGCAGTGTGAGAGTATACTCTCCTCTTAGCTAATTAGTGCTATCAAGGAACAGTAGGTTACCTCATTAGTACCATGTGCATTTAATTAAAGAAGAGAAAATTGGAGTTAACCTCATAGTTAACATTTTCACAGAGTGCTACAGTGCCAACACCTTCAATTGGAGTCACACCCCTGTGTATCTAATTATTCACTGGTGCCAAATAAGGTTAGCAAGGATACCGCCATGCTGTTGACAAAAATAATTTAGAAGGAAAACCTACTTGCTTGTTTCTGACACTGACATCAAGCTTGAATGGTCTCTTCTAATCTGGATTTTCCAAGTTAACTTGATTTTTTTGTCTAGGTGTATATTTCTTTCAACAAGAAAAGATGGCAAATTAACTGAGAAAGAAAAGTATTTTACACTTCTTTTGAATTTTTTTTTAAAACCTGCATTTTTTTAAAAAAAACCTACATTTTAATATCAGCAACGTTTACTTCAAAACTATCACACCTTTTAAAAAGCCAGTATGTTTGTATAAATGCATGAGACAGATAGTTGACCAATTTTGAGAATGTCTCATATATTGCATTTTGAAATGGTAATTTTTTAATCCATATTTAGAGTGCAAAATATCAGTTGCTGCAGAATCTAACATTTAAGGCAGGTGTTTAAGGCATGAGCCAGTTGCCTTTATTTTCAAGATAGTTTGAACCATTACAGTTTTATACAGTATAGTCCATCCTGAATATACTAGGAAGCCATAATTGCTTTCTCCTTCCCAGTGTGGGTATCCTGCATGTGCAAACTCTAAAATATATGCTTGATTGCCACAAATATTTTCATACAATGAAGTGCTCTCTCTGAAGAACTTAAATAAGATTTCAGGTGCCTTTCTGCCTTTAATGTATGCACCCTTTTATAATGTTACAATAATCACAGTGTTCTCCTTTTTTAAAAAAAAGAGTAGAGTATCCAGTTGCTGTGTTGAGTGTTCAATGCTTTATCTCTAATACATTACAGAACTTCAAAACAAAAAATGGCAGCTACCAACTCATTCTGTTGTTGTCATGGGACATTCATTGTTGTAATAGGACATATGTTTTCATATGATGATAAATTTATGGGATGCATGGAACAATACCAGAATTAAAATATTCAGAGATTCATACAAGATATTTTACTGATACATACTCAGTGCTTGGCAGATTCCATGAGAATTTAGCCTAAATTGGCTCAGAAATCGCCATTTGGGGAACATCCACCCACTCCAGAGAATGCCTAGTAACTCATAGGTTTTTGTGTCAGAAGAGCACTGGCCACACGCCATCAGTGGACAAGAATTTTGGGATGGATGAATCTATCCCAGATTAAATAATAAACTTTTTTTAAAAAACAGTCATTTGTTCCATCCCATTTCTCAACTAGTTTGGTATTTTTCTATGTGTATTTTTCTTATTATATGTATTTTTACAAGCAGTTCTCCTGCTGAATACATTTTACATACAAACTTATCAAATGCATTCTGTATTTAATGACAGAATTGCACTCCAAAATTGGAAAATGTGAACATGGAAGCATCCTTTTCTTATAAATTAAGTTCATATTTGGTAAGCCCCTATTAAATTGTGAATCAAAATGTTTATTCTTTCAGCCCCAGTCCAATACTGAGGGATCTTCTTGTGATTTCCATAAGAAGACTATCCATTCTTTCCATTTTTGCTTCTTATTTGTTTTTGTTTCCCTTTAAAACTCTCCTGAAACATGTGAGATGATATAGGTAAATCCAGTTCTAAAACTCAGCCATAAAATGTGAAGGTGCTTCATACTTCTCTAGATTGTGAATGTATTCGATTTTTAGTTTGGCATTCTATCCAGTTTACAAAACAATTTTCAGAATTCCTTTTAATTGGAATTAGGGTGCAGTGTTTTCTGAACAAGGTACTAATCACAAGTGTACTGCTGTTGCAATCTAAGTCACAGAAAATCTCCTTTCTTTTATCCCATCTTTTCCATACCTGGCTAGAGAGGAAAGAGAGAGAGACTGTCCCTCCTCCACCCCCTTTCCCTCTTTCTCCTAAAGCACTAGTCCAGAAACTTTAAACGGTGCAACCATGAAATGGACAGGTGACATGTGATGTCTATGCTAAGGATTGTGTGTTCTCTAAAGAAGCTGCATTTTCTAAAGTTACTGAAGTTAATCCAACTTTCAGGAGGAAGAGAGACCTCTACCTCTCTTTTCCACTGCAACAAATAAATAAGAGGTGATGATCACACCAAAAGGATTACATTTTACAGTTTCTCAGGAGGTAAAGATTTAGATTCATATGGAACATATAAGCTTCATTTTTCCACTGCAGTATATGCAACTAACTATACTCCCCAATGTTGTCACAATTCTCTAATCACTACAAAAAAATAGTGCATGATTTTTTTTTCTCGAGGTTTCAGTTAAGTGTTAGACATTTAATTTTTTAAGCTGGTTGTAAAAAGTAATTATTACAAATTGGAATCAAAATTGTATAGCTAAATTAGAGTTGCAGTTATAGTTTGCTTGGCATGGTGTTTAGGTAGGGTAAAGTCTCCTTCAAGTCAGACTTGACTCCTAGTGACTTTATAGGTACGTTTATATAGTTTTCCTGGCAGGAATACAGGAGTGTTTCTAAAATCTTTTTTTTTTTTTTTACTTCCCTGTATAGCTTACTATTCCATTGTTTGGTGAAAATATATTTATTTATTGTAGCATTATAAAAATATGTTAGATTTCTTTGATTCAGACATTTGGAAAAAATGAAGGATGTTTAGAAATAGAAAAAGATAATTACTGATGCTGCTTTTTTACAAGTTTTTTATAAGATTTCCTTAAAAATTGAAAATGCCACATTTTAACTGTTTTATTTTTTTATTATTATTATTTTTTGCTCAAGAAAATGTGACTAATTAAGGCTTATGTCCTTAAACTGGAATTTATAGGCAGCAAAGTTCCTACAGTTACCTCCCTCGATGTTCCCCAGACTCCAAGCCCCTCTTCATTATTTTAATTTATTTTAGATGTTCACCATTTAAAAAGTGACGCAGAAACCTAGCCTGTTTCAAAGTGACATCCCAAAATATTTCAGTATATTACTCCTGTGTCAGAAAACAAATTTGCTTTTGGTTTATCTTCCGTTCAGATAAAGAACTGTTGTGCGTATCTCCAAGATCAGCTTACAAAAATGCTAACCTGGAAAGCTGCTCTTAATTTATTATTAAAATTTCTTCTATATAATGTAGAGGTTTTTGTGGTTTAATTCATTGGTAATAGTAGTCAAGTGAAAATAATTTCAGGATGTCCTTAATTTACAGGCAGGTTTTGCTTGATTTTTCTTTGTTACCTAAGTTTACTGATTCAGGAAGTTTTTATGTACAGAAATACAGGGCCTTTCAGCTTAAATACTGTTCTTATGTGCTGGAATTAATTCAGATGCTAGCTTTAATTCATTTTATAGCATCCATTAAGCACCAGCCAGGTGTTCCCTGGCAGAGGCAAACAGGGGTCAACATTTCAACAACTTGTTTTAAAGGAATATAACGTATGTAAAATAGGCAAGGAAAAAAGCAGTTTATATATGGCATAGCACCCCTTCTTGGTGTTAAAAAAAATCCATATGAAAATAAGTTTTATTTGTAACCTAAAAAATAGGCTGGTATGGAATAGTATAACAGAGGATAATGGATAGTATAACCATGTTTAACATTTCATTGTAAGTAGATATTTCCTACTTTTTATTCTGCTGCTATAAGGAATCAAGAAATGTCTCAATTTATCAAACAGGCTGGATAGCTTCTCAAGCTTTGTGAGATCTGCTGGCAGGATGTAACTGCCCTAAATTGCTGCAGTATATAAACACAAATTAAAATACTTAATAGTCCTCTTTTTTCAATCTCAAAATGACCCTTCGCTACAAAGTGAAAGGCATATAAATTGTATTAACAGGTAACACTAAACATGATGCTTGAAATGCAGTTCATAACTCAGTCTCTTACTATTTGTCTTTCAGATTTTGAATTGAACAACCATTTTTCAGTGCTTTCTTAAGATTAGTCTGCCACAAAAGCTCTGCTTAAGTTTACCAATCTCTTCTAGTTCCATGGACAAGCATTTAGACCATGAGATTTCTACAACCATGACCATTTTTTAATATGCAATTTACATTTAATTTCCTACAGATAGGAATTCTTAACATCAATTTTTAAGTTGTATATTCAGAAATGTCTGCCTACAGTGCTAATTGAATTAAACTGAGTTCTTGAGATAGTTGCAGTGCAATCTTGTGCATGCTCGCACCCAGCAGTCTGGGAACAGAATTACTGATAACAAGAGTGATATAAACCGCTTTAAGTCCCGTGACCTGTTTCAAAGAATTTCTACGCTGGCAATTTATTGCATCACCCAGCTATCACTGTGGCAGTGTAGCACCTATCTTCATTAGTGATGTATTGCCACAGTGATGGCTGGATACGACTGTAAATTGCTAGTGTGGAAATGTTTTGAAGCAGGTCACAGGACCAAAAGTGGTTTTATTTGTATCTTACATTGATTTCAGTGGAGCCCAGTCATGTGAATAGTCATTTTCATTTTTTACAGACCTTCAGATTGCTCCCATTGTTTGTATTAAATATTTTGATTTTTTTCCCAGTATATTCCGCTATAAAGTTACACCTAAAGGTGTACACCTTGTCTACACCTAGGTGAGTATTCCATGTTCTGCTTTTTATGTCCCAAAGCAGACAGGTTGGAAAAGAAGGCTGTTGGTAAGTAAAATAGGCAATCCTGAGGGACCAATACAGAAAGACTTTTTTCACTCATCAGCCATGAACCTCCTTGTTCCAGACTAGTAGGCAAGTAGAATTTTTGAGCCCTGTTAATAAATTAACACATTCACCAGACATTGAAGAGACATATTTGACTATAGTACACTGTATTATTTGTTTTCTTAGGGAAAAAGAAGCAACAAAAATAATTCAATAGGATCATAAGAATATGACATCTGCTTTCTTTTTTAATTGAAATATAGCAAATACAGTACATAATTTATTCCTCCAAGTATGCATTCATTTTGTTTCCTGCATAATGGGATACATCAACTGCAACCCTGTGCACAACATGATTCTCAGGCTTCCTATGTGGTTCTCAGGCTTCCTATGTGATTTCCCTTTCCTTATGAGGTATCTTTATATTCATAAGTGATAGAAACTGAGACCCAGGCAGACAAGACTTTATTAAATAAGGGATACTTTTATCCTTTATACTTGTAGGTAAAGGGTCTTTTACTATCAGTATGAACAGTAGTTGATTAGCATGAACAATAGTACAAAGTTTTGACAAAAATCTTCTCTTTATTACACTTCTTGACTGCTCACTTCATTCTACCTATTAGTAGATTTGATACAATAAGTATTCTAAATGGATAGAATACCAAGATGTCAGAAATATATTTTTATGTAGGAGGGATTCCTACTTCATCGCAATTGGCTGGGTTTTTCTTTTTGTTTGTTTGGTTTTTTTGGAAGAACTTTATAAATGGGATGCATAAGTACAGGTTGCATTCAGATGCTGCACAATGGGCCATGTTTTGAGGTTATGTTAGAAGAGCAGAGTGTTGTCATAGCAGTGTTCTCAGAAATTATATTTATCTAATTCATTCCTGTCTCCCCCCCCCCCACCAAATATTTGATGTACGTTCAGTAATTATGAATAAATCTATTCTTTTCTGATGTAGCTTATAGGAAATTACACACACTGTGAATGCTTGGAAGTTGTTCTGGGAAGGTTCTGTGGTCCATGCATCAGTTTGTTCTTATTTGATTGGAATTGAGTGCTCATCTTATGCCTAGCCACCCTTCTTGAGTGGTTAATGAGATAACAGTTGTCCTGAATTGATTTCAGGTCATCAGGTTGAAATCCTTGGGTTGGTGCTGGAGATAAATAGAGCATCAAAAACAGTGACTCTTGGGTAACTTTCCCCATTCTGGTGGTTTCTTTATGTGCTAGATTATGAATTTTACAGTTCCCAGATAGCTTAGATAACAGGGGTACAAATTTTGGGAAAGCTGGTCAAGACATACGATGCATTGGAGCAGCAATTCTGCTTTCTGTGGCACAGAACAGCTGTGTTTGCTAGGGCTGTAAGCTTTCTTTGAGTTAGTCATTGTACAGGGGTTGAAGCCTGTTTAGCTGCTGGAGTCCAAAGTTACAGTACATTGATTAATAGTATGTGCATGTGATATGTGTGTTTAATTGGTTAGGAACATTAGTAAGTGCAATAGGGAAGAAAATGATAGAAGTAGCTTTCCATGAATAGTCTGAATAGAACGTGGATGCTTGTATGGATTTCTGAAATGTTACACATGCTTTGTGAAAAGCTCTGGTACAGATGTCTTCTCAAAATCTCTTTCTCTGACATTATTGGTAAGAGTGTTGCTCTTTATTTACTTTTTCAAAGACAAATAAGGTTGTTTAGTTCTTTTTAAACAAACTCTTTTTCAGGATGATGAGAATTGCCTGATTCAGATCTAAACTAGATAATCAGGTGTTATATAGTGGTTAAGGTGTTGGACTCAAACTAGGAGAAACAGGTTTAAGTCTACTGTCAGCCAATGGCCTCCATAACAAACTATAAAAGCAGTAAACTTACAACATGTGTATCATGACATCATGAAAATGGCATAGTTATGTAACGATGTCATAGCATCTGACGCAAGTATGTAACTTGTCTCATTTGTGTACTGATGTCATAATGCACATGTCATAATGCACATGTATGCAGACACCCATGCTCTCAGCCATGGAAGCTTACTTGATAACTATCACCCATTACAATACAGGTAGTCTTCAGTTTATGAAAACAGTTGGGATCAGAATTGCTATCACTAAATGATGCAGTGGTAAAGCATGTCATGTGACCACACCACTTAGCGATGGCAATTCCAGCAGTCCCAGTTGTTGTTAAGTGAATCATCACAGGTCATTAAGGAATGATGTCACATGATCGCCATTTGCAACCTCCTGCCAGCTTCCCCATTGACTTTGCTTGTCAGAAGCCAGCAAAGAAAGTCATAAATGGCAACCACAGGACAATGTGACAACTGGAACTCTGAGGGCCAATTGTAAGTACCACTTATTCAGCACCTTTGCAAGTTAGAACAGTTGCTGAACGAGTGGTCATTAAGCAAGATCCCCCTGTATTTCAGTCCATCTTTTATTACAGCTTGTTGAGGGAAAAACTGCAGAGGAAGTTCTATTAAACTGTTGAGTTCATGGAAGAAAGGTGGTGTATCAGTTCGACAAATAGTTTAGATAGAAATGTCAGATCACCTCTTTTGTGATCCAGAGAAGTAAAGGATAACATTTGAGATACTTAAACCTGATCTAAGAAGAAAGGAACAGAATTTAAGTCTATATCTTGTGCCTAGGAAGCATTTACTTTTGTATTGCATCCCAGGAGTGATTTCAAAGAAAGCCTGTCTTTTCAGGGCATCTCTTGATAAATAGCAATTTCTGGTTGTCTTTGAAAAATAGTGACAGGCAACCAGTGGCATGTTGCTACAAATATTTTGCTTCTGTTCATTGTGTACTGGGAGTGCTAGTCCAAGCACAGTGTCACAATCCTTGCAAGATTTTATAATAGATTATTATATGGCTAGTTTTAAAAATGGCTTTTTACATGCTGCAGTTCTGTCATTATAAAAGGCGGGGGGGGGGGGGGAGAAGGAATGAGAAACCGTTTAAAGCAGATGGCTCCTTATCACAGGCTCTGGCATGATCAAGGCCATGCCAGCAAGGGAATCAGAAGACCAAGAACTAAGGGCAATGTAAGGGGGGGAAAGTAAGAAAAACAGCTTTTGGTGCGCTTTTGCTCAGTCTTAGCAATGCTTTGGATCTGTACACTTATTCTCAATAAATGAACTTTCTTTTGAATCAATATTGGTTGCAAGGAAAGTTACTGGATTTGGGATCAACAGGTGGCAGTTCGTTACATTTTGCTAAGACTCCCAGTGCAGACTTCCACCAGGGAGATTGCCCTGCGGGGAGTCCAAAGCCTCACGTTGACCGGCACCAACCGAGCAGCAGAATGGCTGACGATGTAATTGAGGAAGAAGAAGAGAAACCAGTCCCTCCTCCATTGGAAGTGAAGGTGATAACCCAGGAGGAGCCGGTGCAATCATCATGCCAAGCCTGAGCGGGGGCGAAGGCAACGGCAACGAAGGGACGGGGCCCTTCGATGAAAGATTGCATGGGGAAATTGGAAGGGCAGATGGGGTCCCTATCCGATGATATGCGAGCGCTAAAGGCAGCGGTAGATCAACTGCTTGGAGGGGGATTTACGCCCCCCACACGAGAGTCAGCAGCCACACCGGGAGTTATGGAGGCGGCAGAGCAGTCAGCCGAAGGTGAGACCTCCAGCGAGGAGGAGGAGGATCTCACACCTAGCAGAGCCAAGAAGAGCCCGATGCAGCAGCGGGGCATCTCCATGAAATTCGGGGGAGATGCTGAGCAGCTTGCTTGCTTTATCACCCAGGTTCGGATCTACATGGAGGGCTATGGGGGTCTGTTCCACAGCAAGGAGGAGAAGGTCTCCTATGTGTCCAAGTTTTTTTGAAGGTACAGCTGCAGAATGGGTGGTTGGCCTGCATAGGGCGAAGGACCGGGCTTTAAGGAGATTAGAGGATTTCATGGCGGCTCTCTGCGCGCGCTTTGAAGACCTGTGCATGGCACTTAAAGCACAATGCGACCTGGAAAGGCTGAAGCAGGGATCCAAGTCAGTATCAGAGTACGCCTACGAATTTCAGGGGTTGGCTCAAAGGCTGCCTCACGTGCCTGAGGAACTCCTGATCAAGTTCTTCCAGAGAGGCTTGCAACCTGAATTGTTGCAGCGCATGGTGTGCCGGGGTTTCCCCAAAACCTTTAATGGATGGGTTGCTATGGCCGGCGAAGTGGAGGAGCAATGGCACACCATAGAAGCAAGAACCCGACTTCCACCCTTACCCGGCACAAAGAAGGCAGCACCCAAGGCGAAGACCAGCGCGCCGGAAAGTAGCAGGAGCCGGCATGTCTGTTTCAACTGCGGGGAGCTGGGGCACTTTGCCGCTGCGTGCCCTAAAGCGAAGACGGAGCAAGGAGGCAAGAAGACGGAGCGGAAGAGGCCGAAGTCTTCGAAGCCTGGCAAGAAGGAGTCAGCAGCAGTAGGCAGCGAGACGGGAGCTAGAGCGGCAACACGCGGTGGCAGCAAAACCCGGAAGTTGTTAGCTCCTCTCTCTCTCCGACAGGTGGCTGCTCTTCCAGAGAAAGAAAGCAGCTCACAGGAGGACTCAGAGAGCGAAAAGATGGGGGTGAGTCCCATTAAAATTTGGGTGGAACTAAGGGTGGTGAGGACTAATCAAAGGGCAGAGATACAGGCGCTGATAGACTCCCGAAATCTGATTAACCCCACCCTTGCCCGGGGTTTGGGACTGCGCTTAAAGAGACTCAAAACCCCTGTGATTTTTACCCAGCTGGACAGATCCCCAGCGGGCGGAGGGCCGGTGGAATATTGTCCTGAAGAGCTTGAACTAACTATGGGGGACCACAGAGAGACTATTAAATTCCTAGTGACTCCCATGGCATGCAACCCAGTGCTTCTGGGCATGAACTGGTTAAAAAGGAAGAACCCAGAAGTGAACTGGGAGGAGAAGATCTTATGTTTCCCGAAGGAGGGGGGAGTGGAAGTTGAAGGAATTACTGAAATGTCAGATGGAGAGATTGGCGCTGTGAGTGGGGAAAAGGCAGTGGAGGCTGCAACTCAGATTCCCAAGCAATACCGCGACCTGCAGGAGGTGTTTAGCGAAAGGGAGTCAGATCAGCTAGCCCCTCCCCCCATCGTGCCAGTGACTGTGCCATAGAGATTGAGCCTGGGGCTAAATTTCCAAGGAAGAAAATGTATCCAATGACACCCAAAGAGTTGGAAGCATTGCGGGAATTCATTGATAAGAATCTAAAGAGGGACTTTATTGTACCTACGCATTCTCGAATTGCTGCACCGGTGCTATTTAGGGAAAAGAAGGATGGCTCCCTACGTTTGTGCACAGATTATAGAGGGCTAAATGCCATTTCTGCTGACAACCGGTACCCACTCCCCTTGATGAAAGACCTGTTGGCCCATTTATCCAAAGGGAAAATTTTCACAAAGCTGGACTTAAGGGAGGCGTACTTCAGGGTGCAAATCTGGGAAGGAGATCAATGGAAATCCGTCTTTAACACGCCCCTGGGGTGTTTCCATTATGAAATAATGCCGTTTGGATTAAAAGGAGCAGCGGGGGTGTTTATGCAACTTATAAATGAGGTGTTACAAGAGCATTTATACCAGGGGGTGTTGGTTTATCTGGACGATATCCTGATTTACACTGAGACCATGGAGCAACATGTACAATTGGTCAGGAAGGTACTAAAAAAGCTACTGGAGGCTCAATTGTATGCCAAGCTCTCCAAATGTGAATTTCATGAACAGCAAATTGACTATTTGGGGTATAGAATTTCACATCAGGGAATTGAAATGGACCCGGTCAAGGTGAGGGACGTCACGGGTTGGGAGGCTCCCAAACCCAGGCGTCAGCTTCAAAGTTTCCTGGGCTTTGCTAACTTCTATCGGCAATTCATACCCAACTTTGCCCAAGTAGCACTCCCACTCACCGATTTGTTGAAAACCAAGGGCAAGGACAAAGCGAAGGCATCAAAACCTGGAGCCCCCTTGGCCTGGACTAAGGAGTACCAGGAAGCTTTTCAAAGTTTAAAGCGTCTGTTTACGGCTGAACCGATCTTAAAGCACCCTGATCCAGAACAGCCATTTGTCATACAGGCAGACACTTCGGATGTGGCAGTGGGAGCTGTGTTGTTACAGAAGGGGGCGGGGGGGGGAGCTGTTTCCATGTGTGTACATATGCTGGAAATTTTCAGAAACTGAGAGACGCTGGTTGGTGTGGGAAAAGGAAGCGTTCGCAGTACGCTGGGCGTTAGTTTGCTGGCGACACTTGTTAGAGGGATCACCCTATCCCTTTGAAATTTGGACTGATCACAAAAATCTAGAAGCTTTGACTGCACCGAGGAAGCTGTCACCCAAGCAAATGAGATGGGCACAATATTTTCATCAATTTAACTTCTCCCTGAAGTATATTCCTGGGGGAAAAAATTTTCTGGCAGACGCCCTGTCTCAATTGCCTCAACACAACAGCAAGCGGGAGGAAGTAGTCGCTCCTGTAATTCCATGTACCCAAGCAGCCCTAAGAGTGGTCACTAGAGCTCAGAAGAAAAGGGGTGAAGAACAACCAGAAGGAGAGTTGTTGAAAAAATTAAATGCCCAGATTGCTCAGGATGATTGGTTTAAAAGCAACAGCCAATTGCTAGTGAACAAACAAGGGGCATGGTGGTGGCAAGATAAGCTGTATGTCCCTGCAGACGCTAGAAAGTGGGTCTTGCAAAGAAGTCACGACAGCAAAACAGCCAATGGCCAAAAAGAGAGGGGGCAAACCAATGGTGGCTTCTACAGACAGTAGCAAACCCAGGGGCTCCTTGGAAGCAAATTTGCATGGACTTTATTGTAGACCTGCCTGAAAGCAACAAAAAGACAGTTATTTGGGTAGTTACAGACCTTTTTTCCAAACAAGCACATTTTGTGGCATGCCAATCCCTTCCATCAGCCCCCAAACTGGTAAGTTATTTATACAACGTGTCTACCGAGCTCATGGTGTCCCAGAACGAATAATTTCGGATCGCGGGGTCCAGTTTACTGCCAAGTTCTGGAGGGCGTTCGTAAAACTACTGGGGGCATCGCAAGGCTTGAGTTCGGGGTACCACCCCTTAACGGCGGGATCATGCGAACGTCTGAACTCAGTGTTGGAACAATATTTGAGATGTTCTATTAACTACCAACAAGACAATTGGGATGAACTGTTACCGTTTGCTGAAGTAGCTTATAATAATGCACTGTACCAAAGCACTGGCCTCACCCCTTTTAAAATAGCTACAGGACAAGACTTTGTACCCATCCCAGAACTACCTAAACAAACCACTCAAGTCACTTCAGTTGATGAATGGGTTCAACAAATGACACAAGTGTGGCCTCAGATTGCTGCGTCGTTGAAGGAGGCCAGAGCAACATACAAGAAATTTGCAGATGCTTAGAGAACCCCAGAAAAAGACTGGAAAGTAGGAGATAAGGTTCTTTTATCTACCAAGCATCTTAAATCATTACAACCTTCCAGAAAGCTCGCCCCAAAATTCGTAGGGCCTTTTGTTATAGATAAAGTAATTAATCCAGTTTCACTACAATTACAGATGCCTGCTACCTTTAAAAGAATCCATCCAGTGTTCCACTGCGACCTGCTTAAACCCTATAAAGAGTCATCTCAATGGCATCCCTCCCCAGTACCTCCTAAACCAATGATGGTTGAAGGAGAACAACATTTTGAAGTTAAAGAGATACTGGACAGTAGAAAGCATGAGGGGAGGGGTTCAATTTTTAATTCAGTGGAAACATTTTCCCAAATCAATGGCTGAATGGGTTGACAAGAAACATGTAAAGGCTCCACATTTAGTTAAAAAATTTTATGATGTTTATCCTACAAAGCCTTAACAATTAGAATGGTTATTGTATTATGTTTCTCTTTGCTTTTTCTTTTTTAGAGTGAAGAAGAGGAATCATCTGACTGACATCCTCTTTTGTGGAGGGGCAGCATGTCAGAATCCTCGCAAGATTTTATAATAGATTATTATATGGCTAGTTTTAAAAATGGCTTTTTACATGCTGTGGTTCTGCCATTGTAAAAGGGGGGAGGGGAGAAGGAATGAGAAACCGTTTAAAGCAGATGGCTCCTTATCACAGGCTCTAGCATGAACAAGGCCATGCCAGCAAGGGAATCAGAAGACCAAGAACTAAGGGCGATGTAAGGGGGGGGGGGGGGAGTAAGGAAAACAGCTTTTGGCGCGCTTTTGCTCAGTCTTAGCAATGCTTTGGATCTGTACACTTATTCTCAATAAATGAACTTTCTTTTGAATCAATATTGGTTGCAAGGAAAGTTACTGGATTTGGGATCAACAGGTGGCAGTTCGTTACACACAATAGATGGAAAACAGGAAGATGGTGAGCCAGTCTTCATGTGGGATATAGTTAGCCCCATAGAGATGCTATTAGCATCCTGGAAGAAAGCAAACTGGCTCATACTGAATGGAGTATGGGGACAAAAAGAAGTCATGTCGTGATTCTAATTAGTTACCCCTCTCCCCCCACCCTTCCACAAGATATTTGTTATCAACCCCACCTATTGAGAACTTGGATTTGTCAGCAGTTTGGTTTCTGTGCATAGAAATGAATAATTATCATCAGTAACTTGGGGACTCAGCTGGGCATCAGCCACTGAGCTGGCATCTTTTGATACAGTTCTTAAGGAATGCTGTGGGACAAGCTGTTGCTGTTCCTCTGCCAAAATGTGAGAAAGAAACAGTTCCCCAAAGTGTGCTTGTAATTTGTCTTGGCAATAACAACTTTGGTTACGTATTTGTCTTTGAATTGATAAGCAATATCCTGACAGAAGTTGGTCCTGATACATATTCAGTAACTTGAGTGGAAATTATGTCTAGTGATAGTCTCTTATGACCATGGCTAAATTGGACCAGGCAGGCAAGAAAAAGAATAGAGATATATATGGGATTTAGGGAGGCAAGAGAACATAGATATCAGCTTGATAATACCTGTAGCCATTGCCATCTATTTATGGAGGTTTCATCCTGAACATGAATGTTTGTAGTCATCTAATTAACCAAGCACTGAGAGGTTAGGAGTCATAGAAGAGACTAGGGTCAGGGGAAAATAAGAATAAGCTGATTTTTTTTTTTTTTTGGTGATGAAAGGACCAAAGCAGTTGTAAACCAACATCAAGCATAGAGAAGATTACTTCTGCTGTCTGTTCACAAAAAACCAACTGTCTGGAGTACGTATGGATAATCTCAAGATCTCTCTTTGATCCAGAGAGAATTTCAGCAGTCCAGATCCCACATCTAACTGCCTTTTCAGCCGTAATACCCCCCACAATCCACACAGCACTTTCTGCACTTTTAAAATATTTTGTTTTCTCAATGTATTTTTGTATTAGGTTTTTGTATTAGTTTTATCTGTTTAGTATAATTCTTAATAAAAATTATTGGGAAAAAAAAGAATAGAGAAGTTTACTTCTGCATGGGAAGATTACTAAGGGCAGCAATCTCTTACTATTAGTATGATCCACGAACTGTACTACTATCTATAGCAGTGATTTTATGGTACAGTCAACAGGGGTGGCAAGTAGTTGCAATGGAAAAGCTAGTTCACCCATGTTTTCTTGTAAGGAGAGTGGATAATTATTTAGTATCTGATTTGTGTCAATCAGTGTCTTAACAGGTTTCCCATGCTCATTTCCACGCCAATATTCTGAGCTTCACAAAAGTATAAATAACACCTTGATGTTGGCTTGTTATCATTGCCACATTCCTCAAATAAGTTGCAGTCCATTTAATCTTACTTCTTTCAATATATTATGATACAGTTTCCATAGTTTATTCAAATCAAGTTATTGATTATCTTCACCTTCTTTACCTTGTTCTCTTTACCAAAAATAGGTACTACAAAGATGAACTGGACATCAACCAAGAAGAAAGTTAATTGCTCTTCTCCTTATTTTTTTTTTTCTTCTGTTGTCCTAGGATGAATAACAATATTCAGTGCAGGGTCATATTACCTATAGTATATTAATCAAACTCATCTATGTGGCTGTAGTCTGAAATAAGTCAGCAAGCCATGAATTCTTCCAGTTTTGTAACGCTTGTTTGAAAGGTTAACTTGAGAAAAGCAATTTCTAATGTAACACAGATTTTCATGAACATTGCATTACATTTCATCTGCTGTTAATTTTTGTTCCATTTCCGGATTAAGTTCTGAACATCTTGATTTGCTTTGTTACAATAACAAGATAAAACATGTGCTTATGTGAAGCTCTAACCGATTAACAAAGTCATTTTTACTCATATTAAAATTAAATTCCACTCTTTGTTTACCTCCACAGATTTTAAAAAGTTTGAATATAATTAGAGCAACAGTGAAATACTCACTGAAAAAGAAGGGCAGCCCCAGAGCCACACAGCACTCCAAACCTTGGATGCATCCTCCAGGCTCCCTCTAAATTACCTGCTGAATTGTCATTTTTATGTAGGACAGAAGCAGAGAAATACTTGAGAGTAATTATATGAACCTAATTTAATGTGGTCAATTTTATTTTAATTAAATTTAGAAACACTTCTGCGCTTTGAATGTATTTACTATGCACATCAGTAATCATCCTTGCAAATACATGGAAAGTCATTGGGTACTTTGAGCCATTTGCTTACTCTCAGCCCAAATCTACTTTCCAGGATTGCTCTTGTGGGCATAAAATGAAGGGAGATCTTCATGCTAGCTGCTTTGGGCTTATGGAAGACAGGCAGAATATAAATCTCAACAACCCCCCACAACAGCAATAATAATGAGGTTACCCATCAGCTGTTACACCATGTAGCACCTTTCTATGATGGTTGTATCTCCCTGTTCCCCTCCCCTGCTGCTACTAACAGCTGTATAGCCATTCAAACATTGTGGTCCTTGAGATACAGCAGCAAATGAAACTCATATGCCTCCTCCAAAATCATCTTCCCGAGGTAGCTACCTCTCTCTGAATGACAATAGGGCCAACCAAGCAAGAATTTCAAGAACTATTGAAATAAATGACACCGTGAGTGCCATCTTTGCAGTGAAATATGGGACAGCATTACAGAAACTGCATCCGTGGTTCTCAATTTAAATGGGTATTGTGTGAGTTGTCTAGAGTAAATTATGACAACAATCTGGAATGTTCATCAATACAACATTTTTCTTCTGTGCTATTATATTTTCTTGGCTATTGTGCCTTCACCTAGCCATGTGAGGTAAAGATACGACCCAGCTCCTGCACTTTCAAGTAAGGTTGGATTCTCTCTTGGAACCATGTATAAATTGGAGGTGTTTGTTCAGTTACCCTAACATGTGAAATAAATTTAGTTATGCACCAGCTATCACATTTTAGTAATATTTCAATATACCATTTACCCCCCCCAAGTATAACAACTGAAAAATATATTTTTGACATACATTTAGCAGTATGTTTTAAACCGATATTTAAACGCAGTCTTCTGTATCTTTACCTTTGATATTATTGATATAAAGTGTGGATAAAAATGCATAGCAACCTAGTTTACTTCCTTGATTGTACAGTGCATCATTGAAGAACAATTTTTGTGCATGCAGTGAAATACTATTAAAAAAAAAAATTGTCAGTTTCTGTTCAGTGATGTTATTCGACATTGGACTCAGCTGTGTTTGAAGAGCTGAAATATATTGATATCTTTACTAATTCTGCCAGATTGTGACTGCAAAAATCTAAATGGCAGTGAAAATTTTATTTTCTGCATCACTTTGCTGTCTTTCTGGTGATCGTCTTGGTTTTTACCACCCTACATCTGGCAGACCTGATATTTACTAGGGCTATACACACTTTGAAAATGATTCAGAAGTAGTGCTTTGAACCTCATGCAAGTATAGCATCCATATTTTAGTCAATACAGCCTTTTTTTTTTTTTTTCATCTGTGTGCAAGCCTGGAAAAAAATATTGTTACTTTAAGTTGATTCATTGAAGTTAAGCTTTTTTTCCCAGGCTTATGTGGTAGCCTAAAAAAAGATGGACTGCTTTAACGAACAGCAGAGAGGTGCTATATTTACATGAGGTCAAAAATATTTTCAAAGCATGCACAGCCCTAATATTTACACCTGCTTCCAACACCAGTGCTTTTTCAAGCCTAACATAATTTCACTTGTGTTAAACAGTTATTCTGTAGGTCAGGAATAGAGTAGCTGATTGAGAAATAAGGACCACATCTGGATATGTAAATATCATGAGTTAGAGGCCCATGGCTAACTGGCACATTTTATTTGCATATAATTAAAGCAATTTGCATGTAATTTCATGAAGCAGGATGATGCCAGATAGTAGAAAAGTTATGCTTGGGGCTCTTTTTAGACTTCTTCAAATAGCAGCAATTATGCAGTTTTTATTCAGTAGTCATATGCATAACAGGACATTTTTCTTCAAGGTTATATTTCTGATGCAGGGCAATCACACATTCCCAAACGATATTTTGGTTACTGCAACAATACATCCTTCTGCCAGAATGGTTGTGAAAGAATTGCTGTTTGGACTTGAGTTGTATAATAACGTTGTTTACACAAATTGGCTGATATCCAGTCAGTTCCTTTCACTATGTGGTATTTTGTATACTTTTTAAATGGTGCATGAACAAAACACACAGTATACTTTCTAAATGCATGAGTGCAGCATAATATTTTTTACATTTTAAAAGGCTGAACATTCCTCAGAAGTTCAGATCAGAGGAACATTTCATCTTTAAATAGCAAAGTCAGCAAGATACTTTTCTCTTCCCTCCCTCACAGCACTGTGAGGGAAAACTCGTGAATGTTTACACTATGAATCAGTGCTTGATTCTTAGTAAATTACAGAAAGAGTGAATATAGAAAGAGGTATTCTGACAACAATCCTCAGTGCAATGATGATCACCTGCCTGGGCTAATGCAATGCATAACCAGGAAACTACCTTTGAAGATTGACCCCCAAATACAAAAAGGATACTCCACCGTTCACTAGAACTGGCAATTTTGAAGTGGTCATTCCTCTTCTATGTCAAGTACACAAGTGGTGAGTCAATTTTCAGACAACATTTAAAGTCTTAGTGTTGAGTCATGTGGGCTTAGGTTTATACACTTTAAAGACACCTTGTCTCATTTCAGTTATTAATTGAAATAAAAGCGAATGCTTAAATTCCTTTGCAGTTTTGAAATCACTTGAATTCAAAAAGAATGGTATTGACCCTCTTGTGGAGGGATATTGTTTTAAAAATTCTTCAATTCCACCAGGATACAGTCGTTATTTTCAGGGTTTTACTAAGCATTGTGTGCAGCCAAATCAGTTGATGTAATGAGCTGTGAGAATAAACTTGGGAGACAGGAGGAAGACCTTGGGAGACAGGAGGAAGATGTTCTTCTTCAATGAATAGTGATAACAAAAGAACTAGAAATGAATGTTGGGTAACATTATCCAACATTCTGACTGAATGTGAATTCAAGAGAAAAAATAATTCTGTTAGGTGACATGAATGAATAGGCAGGAACAAGACAAGAGAGTACAGAAAAAGTTCTTGGGCCATTTGGAGACCAAGGCTTGAATGAAAATGGTGACTGTTGAGTAGCTGCACAGAAAAAATATTTCTTTCAAATTTGTGGTTAAGCATAAGTCTGCTTATTTGTACAAATATTAGAAGAATGGATACAATCTAAAATCAAGATTTATAAGATTGTGTGCTATGAAAGCTTAGAAGAACTAATACATATATTGCCTTTTCTTTAAAAATTATCTTTCCGCACTCCCTTTCTTCAGCTTTGTCCCCAATAATTTCATCATTCTTGTTTTTAATCACATTAATTTTGCTGGACGCTTCTTGTTTTGCCCTTCTCATCCACTTCCAAATCAGATTTTTATTACCATCAAAATATTTCTGCGTTTTTCCACCTCTTTTAATTTTAGCTAACTTTTGTTTTTTTAATGCATGACTCATACTTTTTGTTCCTGCAGTGATTCTAATTTCACTGTCATTCGCTTATTTCCTTTTCCTCCATGTCCACTTTTTCTCAAGATTTACCCTTGACACCACCAAAAATTCCCTCAGTCTTTCATAAAAAACACTAAAATCAATAATTTAATTTATTCCTTTTCCACACGTACACATGAACAGACATGTTTATTTGAAATTAATATATATTTGCCAGTGCAGATACTTACTAGTCACCTTTCTCATCCTTCAGTTTCCTAATAGCCGAACCACTTTTTCTGTAGTCTCACATCTCATTTCTACCTAGACATTCATATCACCTAACAGAACGTCTTGATCACATTCATCCAGAATGTTGCATGATTTTCCCTAAAACTCAGCTCTGGTTCTTCCACTTTCAGCATTTACTGGAGCCTACCATGTAATAATTAAAGATTTTGAGGGCATCAGGAAGACCCAGGTTCAAGTCTACCTTCAGCTATGGAAGCTCACTGGATGACTTTGGGCCAGTCACTGTCTCTCAGCCCAACCTAGCTCACAAGTTTCTTGTGAGGAAAAAAATAGAGGATGAAGCACTATGCATATCACCTTGAGCTTTTGAAGGACAGATGGAGTATAAATCTAAATAAACTATCACCAACCTATGATTTCTATTTTTATACACACACCAATTCATACTTTTTGACATTATTTTGATCATTTCATTCATAATTAAACCTACACCTTCACTTTGATATATTAAATCAACAACTTCACAAGATGAGATCACTTTCATTCATCCTTCCTGTTTCTCTTAGTGTCACAAACATACAACATACCTATTTTTCTTTTCTTTTTTTTTTATGAATTATTTTTATTAAAGTATTTTACATATTATAACTTAAAAATACTTTTCAGGAGACAGAGGTATCAGTTTATTTCTCCTGGGATTACTTTTTCGTTGTAATTTATTGTAGATGTGGGCGACCCACAAGCTATTTGTGGTCCCATAGCATAGTGATAGAATTCTCCATCAAAATGTAGCAGCAGAATGACCAGATTCCAGTGTGGGGAAGGTAGTAAGGGTAGGAACGGGATTGGTTTACATTGCAGATATCTCTTCCCAATCCCACCCTTTACAAAATTCAGTTCTACCTTTCCAATGACATCATAGTATCACTGGATGGCATCCTGTCATCTCCAGGAGATCAACAGTCCAGGGTCTAGCCCCAGGCCTCCAAATGTTATCTACCACTTCCTTTAGAGGTTCTGTTTTACTAGGGTTATAGTTTATAGCTTTTTGAAATGCATTAGTGAATATATTACAAATGATTTTTTTTCATTTTTGTTCTGTCACTTTCTTACTTCTTATCCTTTATAACTTTCATATCTAAAGTCTAGATTTTTTCCCCTAAAGTTCTGGTTGATACCACTAGTAAAAGTGTTTTGTTTCCCTAAATGTCACAAAGAGATTTTTTGCCTTTTCAGAATATGCTTTAGATCTGTCAACTGCTAGGGTTTGTTTGGCATAACTTCAGGTTTTCTTCTCATGCAAGAAAGAAGTGGAATTACTCTCAGGGTAAGGGTATTGCAGCAACTGGAGGGGCCATAGACTGTATAACTTAAACTGCGTGATGAGACAAGAAAGTTAGTTGCTTGAAATTTGTCAGCATGCTAATAAAACTTGCTATGCCACTGTGCACAAGATCGGTTTATTTTCATCATCCATTTTGTGCTTGATATAATCCTTGGATATTAAACCATTCTTTTCTGTCACACACTTCATAATTTTTTATCATCAAGGACAGTGGCTTGTGTGGCACTTTTTGTCAGTCAAATGATTCCACACCCTTAATTTTTAGTTATGGATTGTTTATAATTCTAAGATTAGAATTCTAGTATTTTAGCATTTTTCTACTGATGATCACTATGTTCAGAAAACTTTGCAGTTAAAAAAAGCAGGTCTTTGATGGAGGACAAACTATAGCTATTGTAATTGCCAAATATTTCTATTCACTAATTATATGATGTGTAGAGACAATTATAGTTGTGGAAGTCTTGGGAGACAAAAGGCACAACAAATTCTGAGCATTAACAGAAGTCCAATTTTTGTTTGTCACCTGGGATCCTTAAACTTTATTGACATGCTGCTTTATTGATTTTAATGGGTATCTGTAGCTTGGAAATTGTGCAGTAAGTCTCCTTAAAATTTCCCTTCTGTGTTGCATGTTGGTACAAATGTTTTAAATGTTGTACATGAAGCCACTTTGTTTTGAAAATGGTCTGTAACAGAGTCAAATAGCATGCATCTTCCACAAATTGGGAACATAATTATTGCAGGCAAGGGAGGCTCCCCAAAGTGCTGTAATTGCCTTGGTGAGACTTTCCTGAAAGTCAGATTTCCTAAAAGACAATCTATGATGGTCAAATAGTAGAAGCATAAGCTTTTGTTCATACAATGGTGCATATAAAAGTATGTGGCAAGTGTTCAAAATTCAGAAGAGGCTTTCTGAATTCTTTGACGTTATATATCTTTATTTGTTATTTCTCAGTTGCTGTTTAGCAATATTCACTGGTAAGGACTGGCAGTCTTGGGCAACTGCTTGCAAATATATGCAGATTAGAAATATTCAAATGGTAAAATTTGCCTACACTCGTTAATTTCCAAAAGGTCTTTGTTATAAATCAGTCAGAGGCAATGAAAATAATACCAATAACTTAAGAAGCTCTTTAAATTAGGTTAAATTATTTGTGCATGTGAGCCAGTATTCTATCTGGTACTCATTCTCCAAGTTTAAGACAGAGCCATTTTTCTAAGGTAGGAAAAAGAGAGAGCTCCTGTTAGCTGTACATTACCCAGATGTTTATAGGAGCTTTGGAATATAGCATATTACTACTAATAGTAATGATAGAGCAGGGAAGATGTAAGGGAAGTTATGGCTGAAAAATAAAGAATAGGGGAAATGCTATGGAAATGCTGAAACAATCTTTGAGGAGCAGTTTCAGCCCTCCATCTATATGGACAAAGAACTACAATGTATGCCATAATTCTCTCAAACAAAAGCTGGTATACCCAAAGGTGGGATTAAATGAGAGTGGAGGGGTTGCTGATGGACTATCTCAATATAGAAACTCTTGAACTCTACCCAGTGTGGAATGAAGGTCAAAAATAGAATGTACAAGGGAGAACTGTAGGATATAGCCTCTCCTGAGTACCTGCTTGACTTAAAGAAAATAACAAGCATGGAAAGAGACAAGCAAACCAAAAGAGAGAGAGAGAGAGAGATGAGGGAAGAAACTAGCTTGGATGTCAATTAAATTTAGCTTAATACCTCAGCATAATTCCAAGGCTCCAGTTTGCCCATGGGAAGGCAAAACACTAAGCCTAAAGTCCACACCTTGACAGCCTTTGTGCCCCACAGAATCAGAAAAGTAAGCCACCAAAATCTGTAGCCTCACAATTATGCACATGAATGTAGCACTTTGAAATTTGTGCAGCCATTATTCAGGCCTTTATTCTGCACAAGATAAGAAGCTCCATTTACAGGTTACAAGACAGCAAATTAAAGCAAATGAAGACACTCTGAAAAAGTGGGCTTGGCCTCAGCAGAGAATATAATGTATGATAACAATCACAAGGAGTAGCTTGTAACCAAACAAATAATGAGCAAACCTTGAACCCACACAGCAGAAGGTCTCTCTATACTGAATTGAACAGTCAAAAGTTAGTGATGGATGGGAGTTGTAGTTCTGGAGTTCAGACAAAGAATACAAAAGGAGAGACAGATTTGGTTGAATTGAGTATGGTTTTGAGCAAAGGAAGCAGTAGCTTGATGTCAGGAACTAATAGGCTCTCCTTTCTGGAGTAAATTTGGCTAGGAAAAAAAATGTTTCAAACAAATAATCAGGTCAAAATAACAAAGAGGACCATGCAAGAGCTTAAGAGCTCTGGTGGATCAAACAAAAGGACTAGCATTTTGTTCTCCCAGGGGGCAACCTGAAATCTGTGGAGAGCCACAAGGAGTACTGGAGTAAAATAGTATCCGTCTGCAGAAAATCTTAAATCTGCTGAGATTGAGGCTTTTCAGTTTGGACTATATTTAAAGCTAGTTTAAGTAATATTCATGGGTTGTTGGATTAGATTGGGGACTTGAAAATTAGGAGGGCATTTTCATTTATCTAGCATTCCCATGTTTTTCATAATTCAAGGAAAAATACATTCAGAGTCATAAACTTCTAGTACAGTAAAATAAAATTATTTGGTATGGATTTCTCAAAATAAAAATTATTTTAAACAAATGCATTTTTATAGGCTGACATGGCTGAGTTTCTCAATAGCACCTGTTGGAGATAGTATTAACAAACAGATGATGGGCTATGAAGTTGGGAACCTAAGCTGCTTGCTTAAGAGTTAGGGTTTTCTTAAAGATTACAATTTTTTTTTCATGCTTTGTAAACAATCATGGGAATTAGTATGCTTTACAAAACTTCTGCCAACATTTTGAGTTTTGGTAGATTTTTTTCATTTTTTCAGATTGATTTCAATTGATTCCAAATCTGTGATTTCATGAAATAAGTTATCATATGCTATTCATACAATGACTTTCATACTTTGTTCAAAATTATACATTTTTATTTTTAAAAACTCTGATTCATTTATAAGCACTGTATGTATGTGTACCTGAATTAATTTTTAAACAGACTTATTCATTTGAGCATAATTATAGAGATGTTTATGTCTTGAATATATGTGATATTTCATTTCATCCATACCTTAAGCATGTGTGGTATAACTGCATATAAAGAATATCGAGATGATGATCTGAATATATCTACTGAATTTTCATTTAGATATTAAGCGAGCAAATATATCTACAACATGGGAATAAAGAAAACACATTGTTCTGATTTCTCTGATTTTATAGGCTGGATTTTGAAAACAAGCTCTGAATATTTATATTCTTGTATTACTTTGCCAACTATCCAGCATGTCTGCTAATATGTATACAAATCAGGTATTTTTGCAAGCATGTGAACAGATAAGTGATTAACTGGCTTTGTGTGCATGCATACAAATATCTGATTTGAATGTACAGTTTGTTAAAGAAAAAGCAAATGTTTTTGAACTGAGAATGAATTTACAAATGATGGAGTAACCCAACATGAACCAACTAGACATCTAGTAGATTCCAGATGCAAGAGACTGGCTTTCTGCATCAAGTAGAAATGAGGAAAAAAGCTCTTCTGTAGAGCAAAAATAAACTTTTGAAAAGTGTGACACATTTCAAAAGAATCCGCTGGGCATTATTGCATTCCAGTTTTTGCAAAACCAGAATTAAGATGAAACCATTAAAAATGGTGCATAATTACTACTTGAGGACCTAGATTTGTTAGATTTTGAATCTGTCACACTATATTTTTAACCAAGCTGCTTCAGGTCTTAGCAAGAAAACTTCAGACATACATATTGATATACAGTATTATCTTTAAAGGCCCAATCCTTTTATTTTTAAGCTTTTTAGCATTTGCCACTACATGCATTTGTTTAAAAGATCAATTTGCAGATACTGTATTTTAAAAGTCATATTATTTAAAAAATACATAGATATGTTTTATCTGGAAATAAATAAAAGTGTATAATTAGTTTCTTATAGATTAGGATTACTAATTCTGACTAGAAAAATCTAGACAACTTTAGATAACAGCAAAGTATTAGTGTTTTCTGCATCTCTTTCTTATCATTTTGCAATTGTCTGGACTTTTGCAGCATTGATCTAGTAGCCACATTACACCTTCTTCTTCCTGTGGCATTTTTAATCTTTATAAATAATGGTAAAAGGTTAACTGTAGTATGAAATCATCTGTAGTATTCAGATAACTTGGTTAGATTTTGGCATATGTGTTTTATTCCAGTAAAGTAAGTAACATGGAAAACCCAGACTTTATCAGTTGACTGTTGGAAAAAAATCAAGGATGAATAGTCAGAAATCTCTGTCTCTCTTTTTCTATGGTATCCAACTAGCATTATCTGAAACCCTATTTGGAGTAATTTCATTCAAGAGCTGACCAAGTAGTCAGAATGCATTCAATTTTTGGCCTCCCTGCTGAGTTGGTACCTTATTATTTTGGCAGTTTTCCTGATGAGTACAATCTATCAGAATGAAACTACCCACTTGTACAGGCTGGCAACTGTTCATATAGGACTGTTGCTATAGGTCAGGTCCACACCAGAAATTGATCTAGAATGGCCCATTACCTATATATATTTGCACAAAGTCTAGCCTGTATACATCAAAGTCACCAAAGGATACTTGAACAGGCCGACCCTGGGTTACAAATAAATAGAATAAGATGGAAATAAACATGGCAAGTTGCATCCATGGGATATGTAGTTGCATATCAGTGAGATAATGTGGGTCTGTAATATTACTCTGGACAAGCAGCTATAAAGGTTTCAGCCTTTGTCAAGTATCTCACTGTTTTGAATGCATTTGGAATGCTGAGATAAGAGACAAGCAGACAATTGGAGTAGTTTGGGCTCTCTTCAGTCCACAAACAGTGAAGATGGAAAACTGGCATACACCTCTACATTAAACCATTTTTGAAAGCTAGCAAAACCCTGGATTTGATAGCACTGAATTTTGTGCCTGTGGTAGCACTAGGAATTGGGCATTTAGAATAAATGAATATACATTCCTTATAATGAAAACTTTGCTCTGCCTAGTAGGGGGGTTTCTCAAGTGCCCTTGCATATTTATCTTTTCTATGCATTTGAGGATATTAGGTAAGGAAAGCCCTTCAAATGCACTTTGCACATTAGTTAACATATACTAGTTACATTTATTTCCTTGTTTTTCTGGTCCCTACCAATTCTGTGGTAGAATTGAAGCTTAGAGTATTAGAAACTCCAGTGTTGGGAATATGTATGTACATTACTACAATAGTTGAACTCTGTATCTGACTTCTGTGAAAACAGTGAGGTGAAAGATAAAGATATGCCAGGGTTTGTTTACATGATCAGAGATACGCAAAGAGGTAGCAGAGGTGACCAGTTCAGGTTATTTCCTTGAACAAACACTCTGTATATCAACTCACAAAGAATTCCACAACTTTTCCAGCTCTTAGACCTATTATGTTATTGTTTTTCTATAATTTCCAAAATATCCACCTTGTCAGGCAATATTTGTGCAGTCAAGAGTTGGAATAAGGCAGAAACATGTTGTGGCAAAGCATGGGATGCCTCATCTTCAGTGTTTTAGATAGTCAGCAATTTTATCCAGTCTGTTTGGGCCTGCCTTGCAACAGGGTTTCCTAAGTCTTTTCTCCTACAGTTTCTCTATTGGTTGAAACTGGGTGATGGTGAAGACGCTGTCAGATCTCTTGCCAGTTTGAATTCTGATGTATATGGCTGGACAATAGGCTGCCATGATGACCAGAAAGCTGACCTTTTAAAACTGAACATTTAACTGACATTTCTATTAATTAATCATAGTAGCAACTTGCGGGAAATGCAAAACAAAACTCAACAGTCAAAACAAAATAAACCAATAAACTTAAAAATATTAAAACAATATCCACCTGTCATGAAGCTGTTGCAGAAATGGGAAACGTTTATTTTTACAGAATGACCAACCAAAATAATGTTCCGAAAGTGGTTACCGATTTACATGGCAACTGTGTTCCCTCTGCATGTTAGCCTGGTGTGTTACTCATGGCAGGCATGGGAACCTTGAATGAATCACTGACATACATATGCTTAGCAATAGTTTTCCCTTGGGTCAGTATAAGTATTGAGAGATGTACATCTGTCATTTAAGCTTTGCATATTTATTGTAAGAATTAAAAGTGCAACTTGATTTGTCAGGTAAATTGCACACTTATCCTTCTTTGCCCTGAATTCTTCCAAGAAGAATTGCTCTTGAATTGGTAATAATTGATCTTCAACTCATTCGTAAGAAGAGACATAGAGGATGAAAATATGATTGGCCATAGCGTAGCTAAAAGGATATACAACTTGAAATCTGGTGCCTTGCTCTGTTTGGCTTATATCAAAAAGTCTATATGTGCAGTGACCACAACCAGAGAAAATTATGAAACAAAGTCAGATTTTTTCCCCTATCAGAATAGCACTATATGCACTGTAGCAGGAAATGGTTTTGCATGACGGTACACATGTAAATGTCATTGCATATGTCATTTACACGGTATAAGTCTGTAATGTAAGATTCAGAATGGCAGTAGAGAAAACTGTCTCTGTTACACCAAATAAAATGCTCTTAGTAAAAATGACTAGCATTTTTTTTTCTGGGCATATAATGATACAGTAACAGTAGAAAATAAAACTACCAGAAATAAACCATTTCTCAAGCCATAATATCTACAGAACAAGGGATCTCAATTGCTGGAAGAGGGGTAGTTCATTGTCGCACTGCAAAA
>CM061355.1:28716653-28761653 GCA_030867105.1 Liasis olivaceus | reverse complement strand
CTGTAGTTTTTTGTATTGTAACTAATTATATGATTACTAGTTAAACTTTCAACATCTCATATTTATCAGACATAATTATAACTCCAAACATCTATTTCAACCCATTTTTGTGGGCCTGAGTTTTAAGTAAATATAAGGTTAAGTATAAATAACTCAATCTATTGCTTTATTGCATTTTTTCTTCGCTTGTTACATTATATTCCAATATTTCCTGTAGGACCTCAAAGGGCATTACATGGGATCTCCATTTAATCCCCACAGCAACAAACATGCGAAGGGTGGGCTAAATTGAGGGAGAATAACTTGCCCAAAGTCACTCAGTAAGTTTCCATGGCCAAAGATAAACTTGAGCCTAGGTTTCCCCAGTCCTAGCCCAGCAATTTAACCACTACATCCTGCTGATTCTCTAGATAGTATGTTACAATGGCTTGAATGCAAAATCAAATACAACTCCACTTTAGAATGCCATGGTTCTGCACAGAAGAGGGATTGCCATAGTAGGATAATCAAACCTTTCCATAAGATCCTCCCTTACAGTCACTGCAAGCAGAGTGCTGCTTTGTTGGACATTTTGGTATACTGTTGGCCTCTTCTGATAAAACTAGGTCTCCTGTGACTTCTGTTTAGCAACTCAGAAGCCTGCTGCTCTCTGGCTTGTGGTGGGCAATCTGCTTTAGCAAAGAGTATAAGTTCACTATAAAACAGTAAGCCTAAAAACAAAAAGCTATTTGAATAATTGTAAAGTGATGCACAGAGGGCTCTGGAGATACAAAAACAATATTGAAGCACATATCCACCCAATATGGCAGTAGTTCATCATGAGGCAGGCTTTGGTGCGGTCACCTTAATCTATACAGAAAGTTTGTTCTCAACAGAATTTAAAGACTGGATAGTCCATGATTATCCACTGACGTATCCATAATTTTCAAAGTTCAGGCTCTGTGAAGCTTCCTGGTTTAGGAGTCTTTATTACAACAGCAGCCAATACTTTAGTTTCCTCTCTTCACAAAATCAGTTTACTTATTTCAACACTTCTCTATCCAACCAAATGAAAAGCTACCAATACACATTTCACACTGTTATGAAACAGTTGAGTGACTGATGCACAGCTTAGATAAAACTAGCAACTCATCTTTGTTTTGGCTCGTTCTGTAGCAATGGTTCTTCAAGGCAGTTTGTCATCAAAATGTATTAATGACAACAGTAAATGATTGTTAATCTCTATGCTGAGAATTTAAAAAGAGGAAAAAAAATTTGAATCAGAAACAGAATGAGCAGAGGGAAAGGAGGGAGATCTGTCACGCGAAGGAGATCTGGAAATGGATGTTCGGCAATGGCCTTGGACCAGATTTAGATTTAGCAACCAGTGCACAATGAAAGACACAGCAGGGCTGGGAGAGTTTGAACTATCGTTAGTGCAGAAATGGAAAGCTATGCATGTTATATATCCTTAAACTATAGTGTGTACTGCCCAGCAATCTTAGACACATCATGCCACTTCTGAGAAGTAATTCAAAGTATAGGACAGTCTAAACTGAGCCCTAAAAGCTGCACCAGCGTGCTGATTCTCAGGCCATGGGTCATTATTGCTATTTACCACGTTCTAGGAGTCCAGTTTAAAATGTTACCTGTATGATTGATCATATCATTTAGGGACAATATATTCTGTTTAAAATCTGTTAATCTCTAAATAAGTTTTTATTATAGTTTTGATGCTGGCTCATCTGCATTGCATGGAGTCATAGAATGATTGTTTGATTCTGTCTTGGTATGCCTTGCAAACTAAGCCACTGTGCTTCTTAAATCATGGATTACAGCAGTGGTGAAGAAATTACTGCTTGGGGGCTACATGCAGTGTGCCCTTTTATAGTTCTCAGATGCTATCCCTAGGATTGAAGGAGCAAAATTTGGCAGGGGTTACGGGGTACCTCAAGCCTTAACCCCCACAAAAAAGGTCCTGGCCCTACCCATATTAAGAACTGTGATCTTTCAACATGCCATGAAAAGCCTGGTGTAGCCCTTGAACCCAGTCTTAATGTAAATGTGATTTATTGTACAGAACAACATATGACAAGAATTGTATTAAGTATCCTATTCTATTGACATATTTAGTAGGACTGGAGTGTGCCTAAGAATATGCAGGACAGTTCTGTCTCTGTCTCAGCAAGAGCCTGGTTGCTTTTGCAACAGCTGCAACTAAGCAAGACATTTGTGCCATTGTTAAAAGGTTTAATTTTTTTTGTGGCGTTCTGTAGTTTCATCTTTAAGCTGCCTTGAATTGGCTATAGCCTTAGGAAGGATATAAATTCTTAAATAAATAAGTACTTTCTCACAATATGAAAAGTATGTTAGTACACTTACACCTTACCTTACAAAAGTTATATTTTTTGCACGAACGAATATATGTTGCTGACTTTTTTCATTTCATCACAGTTACCCCTAAAAGGACCAAATTACATACATTGACACTTGCAGAATTGTGGCTGCAGTGTATATTTTGCTGTAGGTCGAAAAGCTAACGAATTCAGGTTTAGTAACATCCAATTTTTATTTCAGAGTACTTTCTGTTCTCATGACTTGTTTGTGTTAAGAATGTAAGACTAGAGGTGTGTTTTCATCTAAACATCTATTTTGTCTAAGAGACTATTTACAACAGGTTTATACACATGTATTTTTATACTTTGAGAAACAGTCTGGATTCTTTATCCATTTGTTTTTTGTAGTATGATGACATTTTATAAGATGATTGATTGTACCGTGTTGAAAACCTACCATGTGATCATCTATTTTTAAATGCTCATTTATCCTAGCCAACATTAAAAATACCTAGCAGTAATTCACAAGACATGTGAAATGTAAACTTTTGAGCCTGATAAAATCTGATGTGTCTAGAATTTGAGTGCCACAGTTCTGAGGTCTTAAAATAACAGATCAGCACTGAAATGGGAGTCAAACAAAGTTAAATCTATATTTAAAGATGCTTGGCCCATCTTTCTCTTCAAGGCACCTATGCATGTTTAACTGGAAGTAAGTCCTATTAAACAAAGTGAGACTTTTGAGTAAAGATGACATGGCTGAACTGTAATTCACTGAGGTGGATTACAGAACTTAACATACAATTAATAGAAAACTCTGTTGGTGCCAAGTAGAACAGCAAATTTCTTATATATATTAGGATCATTATAAACTACTGCAGTGAAGTCCTGTTTTATTTAAACTAAAGGGTTATTGTTATAAAATAGACAATAACAGAATTTCCATTTATCTCACAGATTTTTCCTACTGATTAATATGAGAAGGTGTGACTCAAACTAAAAGCTAAACTGTTTATAAAAATGTCATTAGTGCACCCAGTTTCCCTCTTTTCTTTTATAATATCTGATGCAGGTTGCTTCACATTATGTTAACATTTCACATAGTCTCCTCCAATTCTATATTATTGGTGGTTTTTAATGGAAGGAACCATGGAACTTTACAATGTTTTGTCATGAAGTAAGTTGCATTGGATGCTGTGGAACTAGCTGTGTCGTGCTTTTTCCAAGAGTAGTAATATGCTTGGTTCTGTATTGTAAGTAAATATAAAGATATAGTGCAAACAGAATGGTACTGGGGTAAAAGCATGAGATGTGAATAGTTAAATACCCAATGTTAATTTAAAATGTAGAATCAAAGCATTTAAGCAAATTTCACTGAGCAGTATAAAATGTGCCAATCTAATATTACAGAGATGGTCAGCATTTATGAAATGTTGGAACAGAAACTTTAAGAAGCTATACAATAAGACTACCAGATCTGGGCTACAAAAATCCTGATGACCACTAGATAATGGCAAAGATATCTTTGGTGCCTTCTAAGGGTTATTTGGATTTATGCAGTCCTGCTGTAAAATCAAAATTAACTGTTATTGCTATAATTTAATTTTTAGGATACACATTATGTAGAGTTTTGTGATTTTTTTTTTAAAACAGGAAAAAAGTTAGAAGAATGCTGAATATCATTTTCATGCATCTCCCAATATATTATTTTAATTTGGAAATTTTAAACAAGAGAGAAGCTGTAAAGAAAACATGGATCATGTACTTTACCTTGTAATGATAATAAATATACTAGGACGGGACATGCTGTGGCACAAATAGGACACACCATCAGGCTTTGGTCATTTTCAACTGGACAATTGGGAGAGGAGATAGCCTCAGTATGTGTCAGGCTACACATCTGTGGCACTTCTAACCTTGGAAGTAAAGTAAAGTAATAGAGAAAGTAATAGTTAAGATGTATCCATGCACAAGTTAGTATGGAACAAATAGCTTGCATTTATGGCAAAATGTTTATTAAAAATCCTCCCCAGGTGTTAAGAAGGAGAACAATATATCTCCAATCTTTCTTCTGTAGGTACCTGTGTCAGTGGCCATGATGACTCCCCAAGTGATCACCCCTCAGCAAATGCAACAGATTCTCCAACAACAAGTTTTGTCTCCCCAGCAGCTCCAAGCACTTCTTCAGCAACAGCAAGCAGTTATGTTACAGCAGGTAATGTTGGATAGCTGTTTGGATGGTTAGTAGAGTTCAGGCCTATTAGGTAGTCAGCCCTGTTTGCTAGTGAGAGGACATGTGTGTACTCTTGTACAAAGGCATAACGTAGATCTACATCCAATCCTCTCATCTTAAAAAATTTCTAGGACTAAGAGCATCAGTTTTGCAACTTTAAGCACAACTTTAACATCTAATTCAGGAAGAACAATGGCAGGTGCAATGTGAACAGGGAGTAAACCAGTGTTTAAATGTTCAAGAGCTTGGGTACTTTTTGAGTTACAAGTTGAACAAATAATGTAAAAAGACTTTAAGATCATGGTTGCTTTAAAATTATATAACTTTAGTGATCCCTTTAGTCAGATAACTGGAAGGTGGTTGGGAAATTTGAACTTAATTTTTTTAAAAAATCAAATGGAAGCAGAATGTTCTCTTTAGAAGTTGGAGTGGCGGGAGTAAATCTGGAATGAAAGTCAAGAATCCCTGAAACCTCTGGTTGAAAAACAATAATATCTGTCACATATCATTACAATGTCTATTACCACTTTTTCCTGAACTTTGGGGGAATATGCTTAATTATCATGAAGAAAATAATAAATTTGTTTTCAGGATGTTTAAACAAGATATGTGGTTTCATGGGGATTACAGTGAAATAATATTTCACCGCACATCTGGCATCCTGCTAAAAATGCACAGGCAGATTATTTTAACTCCCCACCCTTATCGCCTATGAAGAAGTACACATTCTGTTTGGCCTTGCTGGACCTTTTGAATATTTACAAGTTACAAATAGTAGATGTTCCACTTGAAGGAAGATAGATAGATAGATAGATAGATAGATAGATAGATAGATAGATAGATAGATAGAAGCAAGCAAGCAAGCAAGCAAGCAAACAAGCAAGCAAGCAAGCAAGCAAGCAAGCAAGCATTGGTTGGGCTCTGCGGCCTATGATCTAGAATATGAATCATGCTCTTTTTTTAGGGTAAGTTGAAATCTGCACTGGGATATTTCAGAATTGCCTTGGGGAGAGAATTGGGGTGTATATAGATCTGCATCTTCAAATTCTATCTTTGTTCTGTGGTATACCTCAGTGACTCCTTTGCCACATGCCAATCTAGAAGAGTTTAGGAGATACATAATATGTGAAACTTTACCTTTATTTATTAAAGTCAAAATGATTTATTCAGCAACAACTTCAAGAGTTTTACAAGAAACAGCAAGAGCAGTTACATCTTCAGCTTTTGCAGCAGCAGCAGCAGCAACAGCAGCAGCAGCAGCAGCAACAACAGCAGCAGCAGCAGCAACAACAACAACAGCAACAGCAGCAACAGCAGCAGCAGCAGCACCCAGGAAAGCAAGCAAAAGAGGTAGAGCCTAAATAACTAATCAATAAATTATTTCTGGAAGTGGGGCAGCTGGGGAGGAAAAGATGAGATATTCTGATCATCTTGGTTTTTGTTTGTTTTTGCAAAGGTCATCTTCATAAGAAGCTGTTGGTATTGAAATAATTCCAAGATAGCTCATGCAGACAATGTTGTGTGTAAACAATGCCCCCTTAGGATATATTCATGTAGAGAATATCTTGGGTGAACTAAGCTATCTGTAGATACAGATTTTGCTTCTTAAGGATGATTCCATAATTGAAGAGGTTGGGAAAAATGCTCTGTGCTGTGATTGCAGAAATCACCACCAGGAAGTGACAGCTGTATCCATGGAGATTCTGGTTCATACAAGACATTCTCTGTGCAAAAATGTCCTTGGGGAGCATTGCAAGAAGACAAAACTGACTTCGTGAAATGGCCCATAGAATTGGTAAGATGATCAGACAGATGGCTAGATAGATAGAATAAATATGATCCAGTAAATAGTTGGATTACACAGACTGGAGGTTATATAGAATAATTTTATACTGGGCATAATGTTCACATTGAATACTCTGAATATTCATTCAATAAAATGGTGGATTCTGTGTAATTCTAAATTTCAGTATTTTGAAGTTTAAGGAACTGGCTTATCTAATATAGGATATAATTTTAACAGTTCCTTTTAAATCTTTCTATGGGAATACTACAGTCCTTAGCCCTTCCATCCTGAAGGGTAGTGCTTAAATACATTCACTGAAACCAATAACAATTGAAGCTGAATGCTACAGCTTCTCCTGTTTGTAATTATGGAGGCTGAGGGTTGCCATCCAGTTCTGTTTTCTTTCAGCGTTCACACAGTGGTGAACAAAGTACTGATTAACTGGTATACGTAAGGAAGCTTAAGCTGATGAAAGACTTACCATCTCTTTGTGATTGTAGGAAAGGGTTTAACTCAAATGTATCCCTAATTTAGAAATGGATAATAGTGGCTAGTGGAAAAATGGAAAAAAACTGGGCATGGATTTTGAAGTCGCAGACCCTGATTAATGAACTGCTCCTGTACATTTGGAGTGGTGAGTAGAAAGTTACAGTTTGATGTGCTCATAAATCAACCTGACAAGCCAGCTTCTCAGGCCTAGCTTGCACCTGTCAGCAAACTGCATCAGCTATAAACATAACACAAACAAAACATGTTGAAGTAGTTAAATTGATCAGCAGGTATCCTAGACATTGTCTTGTAGCTGCCCATTATGCAAACATGCACAATCCAGGTCTGACCTCCCAAGGCATTGTTTCTGTTTGGATTTGTGAATAGAATTTCAGACAGCTATCAACTACCGAATAGAAATTGCTCCCTTATTTCTCCCGAGGCTCTGAGCAATCCACACGACTTGCTCCATTATGCAGTCTGTTTTCCAATGAGCGCATCAGAAGTTTCTCTTCTCCTCCAAACTAAAAAAGGAAAGGTCTTCCACAGCAGCTTGTCTTTCTCTGAAGTGTGACTACATCCTTATATCCTCCTGAGCCTAAAGAACTCTGGCTTGTCTTGTAACGCCTCACAAAATTGGAAGTTAGCACTTTTCCTTATAATAGGATGCTTCTTTACCATGAATATAATGCTGGGTTTCTAATGTATTCCAACAAGAGCAGCAAAGGAGCTAACAGGCCAGTAAAATGAAGGCTACATCCCAGTTTACTAATAGATCACTGGAGATTTCCTTTATGGGCCACTGCAGATCATACTTACTCAATTGGAAAAATAAGACTACCTTTGAATTAAAATTTGGGGTAAAGAATTACACCTTCAGCCAAGATAAATTTCTACTAGCTGTCATGAATTGTATCCATTTCTCCTCTAAGTTTAGAAAAGAGGTTGTCTTTTCTTCTGACTCTGCTGGAGAGGAATCCTAAAAGAATATCATTTCTTTCCACTAAAATCTGATTATTTGTAAAGCAAGTTTCCTTTAAAAAAATAAAAACAAGCCCTGATTCTATAAATGCTCTTGCTATTTGATCCCTGAAATGAACAAGAGATGTTTACTGAACATTGCCTTTTCCCTCCTCTGTTGCATTTGTTCTTGCTTCGCAGCAGCAGCAACAGCAGCAGCAGCAGTTGGCAGCCCAGCAGCTTGTCTTCCAGCAGCAGCTCCTCCAGATGCAACAACTTCAACAGCAGCAACATCTGCTGAATCTTCAGCGTCAGGGACTCATTTCCATTCCTCCTGGCCAACCCGCTCTTCCTGTCCAGTCATTGCCACAAGGTATGACATGACTGATTTCCAGGTCACAGCTTCTTCTGATGGTAGCTTCATCATGACCTCCAACTTGGTATTTCAGGTCTTTCTTTAGTTTGATGGTTTCTTTATTTTAAAATATTTCAAATCCATTTATTTTATTCATGAATCTGTTCATGTGAGCAGGGTTAGGTACTTTTCAAGCATGTAGCTTTTAGAGAAGAATGCTAACTTGGGAGAATTGCATCTTTATGGGCTGAAAATAGTTTATAAGTAGCATCACGTTTCAAGCCTTGCTGGTTTATTCAGAGATGTGCCACATGTGGCTTTCTAAAACCTTGTGTTGACTCAAATGGTCCTTCCAGAAATCACCACCAAATTGTAATTTTGAATGGGACAGATGGGGGAAAAAATTAAATCCACAGGTATCCATCATTTTAATGGTAGTCAGTAAATATGTATGCCCTCTAGGCAGATAGGGTGCTTGTGTGTGTAGCTACCTATCTGTCTACACCCACACATACAGACACACCCATCCAACCACACGTTATTTTAAGTAAATAAAAATAAATATTTAATTTAGCCTTTGACCTGCCTCTGTCCATGTTTCTGTTCTAGCCTGTTTACCTATCTATCAGGACAAGCCATGTCATAACATTTCACTCAATGGTCAAGTTGCATAGTTCTCATTTATAGGGAGACATTGCCAAAACTAGATTTCTGTGCACATACCTATTTAATTTAGCATAGCTGCCTTGAAACAGAAAATAAAATTAAATCTTGAAACAATCTGTATACCGTTTAATTAAAAAAAGGGGGGGTGAATCTCCAAAACTAGGGTTAAATTGCCCAAACATTTCTACATTGCTATCTTAAAATAATAGTGACAGTGCCACTGCTGAGTTATTTCAGGCCAGGGATGTGTGAATCTGCCTAAATGTGGCACATGTTAATATAAGTATTACTCAGTTCTGCCAATAAAGTTGATATTTTTTAAAAAGCAAAAACCAGAACTTTACTTAGTATAAATATTTAATTATTTGTTTAAAGTTTTAGCTTGTTTTCTATTATTTCCAGGATTGGAAATAGTTTAATACACAATTTTCCATAAATTCACTGTTTTTTCAAAGCAGATGTCACAGCTCAGGGATATGGAATGGAAAGTGATGGGAATAAGCAGGTTCTCTGAGAGTCTTTTTTGGCATGTACACTATATTCAATTTTTTTTAACTGAATGCAGATTTCTTTTACATTCCCACTTTTGGCTTAAAATCTCTTTCACCATAAATGGGTTACATTTATGAAAGGAGAGCGCTGCATCTTTCTGTTGTAACATACCTGTTTTCTTTGCCATAAAAAATCAGAGTTATGGCTAATACAGTGTTTCCCCTGCACAATTGCACTTCTCTGTGTTGAAAGGGTATACATACAGTCTTTACAATAGCAGGTGTGTTCTACCTTTGCTATAATCTTCATGTCAGAATGTTTGCCAGGTTAGACTGGGATCACTTGCAGAATAGACTTAACAAGTCATTCCTGTTTATTGACAATGTAAGAAATAGAAATGATTGTAGCTCAGCACAGGTGCATTTCCTTGAAGAAGCAACAGATTCTAATATTCTAGTCTCTATGTGACATACATAACTGGGCTAAGCTATTTACATAACATTATGGCAGTTTCCTCACACAAAACCACACACTGTTTTTCTATGCTTTCACAATCAGCAACAAGCCCAGAAGTAACAGATGTTGTTCTTCAGAGGAAAACAGTTCCATGCCATATCATTTGTATTTTCTATCCAGATAAACAGAATTCCACATCAGAAGTATTGTCCTGATTAAGCTTCAACTTGTTTGCTCTTAGGAGTTTCACAAACTCCTATGATATAGGTAGAAAGCAAAGCTACAGTGACACTGCAGAAATCTCCAGTTGTCTTATTCCAGAGATGTTCAGTGGCATGGAGAGCAAATGCAAGGTTGCAGCATCAAAAAGGCCAAAGACAACAAAGCAGAGAAATAGTATTCCACACACATTCTTTAATCACATTGAAGAGGTCATATATATCTTTATCACTATACCTATCCTTGTATTTCTTAAAGTAAGGATATGCAACCTTTTGGTCTGACAGCCTCACTTGGCCTTTGAATGGTGTGTCATAGGTCATGCTCCAAAACATAGGTAAGCCAGGACAAAATATAAAATTAACTTACAGTCAATTTGATTCCTTATAGTCAATTTATTATTCTCCACAAATTTAATAATTCTCCCATTAAAAATTACAGTTCAGCAGAGAGGACTCTTTTTGAGAGGTGTGGGCATGTTGTATATCTTTGTCCTAAATGGTATAAATGTAATGCACAATAATATTACCTTAAGATTAAACCTATAGTCAGGCATTGTTCAGAACACTTTAGTGCTATTAAATGAGATTTCTGCAAATGTTCGAAATTCTGATAGTATGGGAATTCTTGATGAATTGAATTATTTTAGCTAATCATAAGATTTTGGTAATAAAATCAATCCCTGCCTGCTGGGAAAAGTCATACGAATATATCCATATGTTCTTCGGGCAAACTGATGATGAACCCAAATGCTTCCAAGTATAGGTAGTGCAAGAGTAGGACATTTGGGCCCAGGTAAAAAATACATGAATCAGTGGAAAAGAATGTTGTTATTTTTTTATTATTAGCTTACTTTTATGTACCTTTTAAGGAAAAAATACCAAAAAACCAAACAAAACAGAATGAAATATCTGCATTGCTCCATTGATTATAGTTGTGAAGTAATAGGAATTGCAACCACTGCTGTTATAAGGCACAGGAAAACTTACATGCAATTCTCTAAGTGAGAAATTGGAATGGGTAGCCACTGAATTATTTCATCCCCATTAGGAACAACTCACTACTTCAAGATGGTACCTAGTAAAATCAAAACATACCAGTTTTGAGTCAGATAACAGACCCATATATTTTATATTCCAGAGTGATGTTTTCTTCAGTTTGGCAATTCAGAGATGAAGAAAGGTTGATCATCTGCCCATGTCCTGCTTTAGTTTAATGAATTTATCTCAGTAACAATGTTTAGATAACTAAGCTTGAAACTTTCAGGAATGACAAGTATTTAGACTGTGGGTGTTATAGAGAATCCAATGAAGAGTCGTATTATGATTTCAATATGATTTTTCCTATAGCATAAATTTGTTCTACAGTGAGAAGCTAGAGTTCGATTTCGCATGAAGATTCTTGCACCAATATTCAGTTATCATTTTTTATAATTGAGGTTTACTATAATTCTAAATGAGTGGCTTCTCCAGATATGGAACAGTTTAACTAGTTATTAGTATCTGCATCAACTTTCTAGCTTCTCAAACAGAGCCTCAGAAAATCAAGATCAGTTGATTTCTCCCAAGCAAAACGAAACTGACAACTTCTCTCTTTCTGGAATGGCTCATATTCTTCTTGGGCCTATTGATGGGAAAGAAAACTTATTTATGCTTTCCAAGAAAGAAAGTATCTGTTCCCTTTGATATATACTGTGTGCACAATTGTTAGGCAAGTTGTATTTCTGAGGATGAATTTCATTATTGAACAACTACAGTGCTCTCGGTCAATCAAAAATGTTAATAAACCTCAAACCTGAATATTTAAGAAAGTAAAAGTGAGGTTTTGACTTTCTTAGGAGCATATCTATGTGTGTACAATTATTGGGCAACTATTAGTGTGCAGAATTATTATGCAACTAAATGAAAAATTAAAATTCTCCCATCTCACTCGTTTATTTTCATCTGTTAAAGTGAGAATAATAAACAACTCAAAATTTACAAATAAACATTTCTGACATTTCAAGCAAAAAATCAGTGACCAACATAGCCACCCTTCTTTGCAGTAACAGTCATAAGCCTTCCATTCATGGAGTCTGCCAGTTTCTTGATCTGTTGACGATCAACTTTTTGTGCAGCAGCAACCACAGCCTCCCAGACACTGTTCAGAGAGGTGTACTGTTTTCCTTCACCGTAAATCTCCCATTTGAGAAGGCCCCACAAGTTCTCAATAGGGTTTAGGTCAGGTGAGGAAGGGGGCCATGACATTATTCTTTCATTTTTGAGGCCTTTACTGGCTAGCCACGCAGTGGAGTACTTCGATGCATGCGATGGAGCATTGTCCTGCATAAACATCATGATCTTCTTGAAAGATGCAGACTTTTTCCTGTACCACTGCTTGAAGAAAGTGTCTTCTAAAAACTGGCAGTAGGTTTGGGAGTTGATTTGGAGTCCATCTTCAACCCGAAAAGGTCCAACTAGCTCATCTGTAATAATACCAACCCATACCAGTACCCCACCTCCACCTTGCTGGCATCTGAGTCAAAGTGGAGCTCTGTACCTGTTACTGATCCAGCCACGGGCCCATCCATCTGGTCTGTCAAGAGTCACTCTCATCTCATCAGTCCATAAAACCTTTGAAAAATCTGTCTTCAGATATTTCTTGGTCCAGTCTTGCCATTTCAAGTTATGTGTCTTGTTCAATGGTGGTTGAGTTTCAGCCTTCCTTACCTTGGCCATGTCTCTGAGCACTGAACACCTTGTACTTTAGGCATTCCAGGTAGATTGCAGTTCTGGAATATGACAGCACTGGAGGATAATAGGTTCCGGGTAGCTTCACGGTTGATTCTTCTCAAATCTTTGGCAGTTAATTTGTGTCTTTTTTTCTCAACACATTTCTTGCGACCCTGTTGACTATTTACAACAAAACATTTGATAGTTCTCTAGTCACCCCCCAATATCTTAGCAATTTCAAGAGTGATGCATCCCTCTGAAAGACTTTATAATTTTTGGCTTTTCAGAGTCAGTTAAATCACGTTTTTGGCTCATTTTGCCTGAGGAAAAGAAGCTGCCTAATAATTATGCACACCTTGATATAGGGTGTTGATCTCCTTAGGCCACACCCTCCCTCATTACACAAATACACATCACCTGATATGCTTATATCCAATAAGCATTCAGGTTTATACAGCTAGGACGTGGAAAATATGCATAAAAATGATGATATGGTCAAAATACTCACTTGCCTAATAATTGTGCACGCAGTGTATTATCAATTTGGCACTACTGGGCATTTCTTCATTGAGTTCCAAGCTCATAGGAGATGTAATATGCATAGAACAAAGCAAGCACCAACTTCAAATGGATCTTGCTGATGCTCACTAAATGTATGAATTGTGACAACTGGCCTGAGATGTCATGATAAGCCAGAATCGTTCTACTTTTTAAGAGCAGATAAATAAACCTGATGCTTCAGCAGGTGATAGTGCCTGGACACAGAAACCTATCAGGCTTAGGCCTGTTAGTTCTTGTGTCAGGGACCTCCTGAAATACGAGTGTTGAAGGCTAGAGTGGGAAGTAAAGAAACAGCCCAGAAGGCAGCAGTGGCAAACTATTTCTGTACTGTTGCCAAGAAAACTTTATGGATGTGTCCATGAAGTTTCCAGGAGTCAGATTCAACTTGAGGGGAATCTTCATTTGTAAATTTTAGCTTTGCATTTGAACAAGGATTTCTGGATCATTGATTTCCTAACAAATCAAAATTTTAAGCCACAAGAAGATCCTGATTCTGGGTTTGGGACAGCAACAAACCAGGAATTCTGGTTTATATATAATGCTAAGCAAGCCACAGACAGAAGTTACCTGTTTTGTTTGGGTGATTCCAATTACAGGAGTTGCCAGACCCAAGAGAAACAGACCATGCTAGAACACTTCTGGTTACCCAGGAACAAGCTATTTCAAATCTGAAATATTTTGCACAACTAGTAAAAGCCATTTAATAGTTTGTAGAATTTGTTTTATACAATTGTCCTGGAGAATTTGTACATTCATGCTAAGGCTGCCTGACTGGCCCAAATTTATATAATCCTAGTGCATAATTAGATCAGTGTATAAGGCAGCATGCACATTGATCTAGTCTTCATCACAGGATGTAAGAGGGATGGTCAAAGAGGTGAAATAGCCCAGTTGTCATAGTTAGATCATTTTCTGGTAAATTATGGATTCAGTGACCCTTTACAGGGATAGATTTACTAGTCCACCCTTACAGATTTATGGAATCTAAGATATTCCTGAATACACTGTTGAGAATTTTGAGTTGCTAGGGCTGACAATGTTGTCAGAGCCTTGGTCTCCCTATGGAATGATGTAGCAAGTAGACCATCAGTAGTCATCCAAGTGTCTCTCCAGTGTTGTAGAGATTGAAATGTTCCATAGTTTTCTATGGAATGCTGGGAGGTGTAAACAGGATATATTCCTCTCTGGAACATATATGATATGGAAATCACTGCAAGGATAAATGCATACTATAGCACATGGTCATAATGTTCTATGGAGAACAGAAAGAGTGATTTTCTGAATTCATCACATCCTCAAGTAGCCATGCAACTTAATTTTTCAGAATGCAGACAGAAGTCTTAATATGTCCTATTAAGAGCTGGCCACTGTAACAAATCTTCTAGGTCCTTTTAGGATTAAATTGTCTCCATTACAATCTGAATACGAGTACAAAGGTGTCTGATGTTCTGTCATATCCAACTTTCTAGGATCAATTTTTATGCGTGCAATCTGAGGATGTTGACAAAGCTCATGCAGAGATGTGATCGACCAAATGGCTTCTTGATACTTGCCCATCATGGGGGGAGGGGAAATGTAGCCACATATATTCAACAATTTGATTAATGCCTTGTTTATAATTTTAATATAATTTGATACTTTCAACTTTTATGGCCACCCTTGTACACCAACTCTGATTGGCTAACAAGGGTTAAAATAGTATAACAATTCAAACAAAATCCCACCAATTACCTGGGAGGGGGGGATCTCTGCACTTTCACCTCATTCATTTCCACTGATGGATACCCCTAACTTCCTAGCCTGAGCAGTAAAGCAATCATTCTAACATTTTAATAGACTATTATGCAGCCACTGCTGAAATATCCTTCCCAAGACCCAGAGGTTTTAACTAATAACCCATTTTGGAGCTTGGTGCTTGAGAAAGGCATTATAGCACAATCGCCAGTGCTTTGGGTGGACACTGGTCATCAGTATCTATTCTAATTTGGGTTCAAGTCTAGTTTTGAGAGAGAAAGTACTCTTGGTCAATGTAATGGAGGACCTTTATCAAGAGAAGGGTCAGGGGTAGGGAAATTGTCTTGCCATTTCTTTTTCATATGTCAGCAACGTTTTGAAAGAAATTGATTATGGTATCCTCTGGAATAGCTCATGAGCTAGAAATGGGAGACATTGTGTTGCAGTTGTTATACTTCTATTTGCAAGGTTGGTTTCAAGGAGTTGATATTGGGAGATTGTATCTATGCAGTTATGTTATGAGGGGCTGCCAAGAAGTTTTGTTCCAAATGCTCTTTAATGTCTATGTGAAGCTTCTGGGTATGGCTGTTGGGGGATTTAGAATGAGGTATTATCAATACGTTAATGAAAGGCAGCTCTGTTTCTCTGGGACATCTGAGTCAGGTATAGCTATGCACAACTAAATGGGTTACTTCAGTGCCGCAGTGAGCAAATAAGGTGACTGAATCCTGGTAAAACTGAGATCCCTTTGTTTCAATATAGAAATTGATTGATTTACTAGATCTCCGATTTCCCTGCAGGAACTGGTATTTAGTGGGGAGTGCTTGTTGATTTGTCACTGGAGAGCAAAGAACATTTGTATTAGATTTAGTTGACATGACAGCTAAAATCTTTCCTGGACAAAATAGCCCCATCACAATAGTCATTCATTAGTACCCTCAAGATTAGATCACTTCTCTTGTATAGTTCCAACTGAATGCAATTCACATATTTCAGTCCAGCACACAATTAATTTACTTAGTCCTTTAAGTTCATATTTATTGGTGGTATGCTGACAATGATGGCCTGACTGCCAATTAGCCACTAACCGGTGTTGCTGTGTGTGTGTGGGGGGGGGGGGGGGTCCTAAAAAGCTCTAAACAATAATATTTAAGGGGCTATCTGCTTCCTTATAGCCTACCCACTTTTTCATTCTGATGAAGCTGCTCTGCTGCTATATTGGTGGGGGGGCAGCAGGAGGGGCTAGAAGACTTTGTAGTGACCGTAGGCATCTGTTCTTAACCACACTGAAGCCCAAATGATGAAATGTGAATTGTGATTTCACAGTGCGAGCTCCACCCTTTTGTACTTACTTGTGTTGTGGCATCATACCAAAATAGGTAAGGGCTAGATTTTGCATTGTGATATTGTGATGCTCATTTTGTCAGTCTTCATTGCCTTATCTGCAGATGCTTATGGTAACAATCTCCATTTTGTAGAACAAATTTCTGATAGAAGAGACACAAGCCCTCGCTGTGAAGTGTTTCCTCTTTATAAAAAGAATATTCAACTTTATTTAACATTATTGACATGAAATTGCTTGTAAAATGCCAGTCTTGCCTATAAAATTAATGATGTCCATTTAATAATTGAAATGAAATACCGCATTCTTAAACACTTATCTAATAGTGAAAAAGGATAAAATGTATATATTTGCTTCAGATATTAGGGATCTCCAGTGTTTATTTTTGTATTTGACTTAAAAAGAAAACAGAATTATCAGAAATCTGTCAAATATTATTATGCATATTTGGTCAAAGTAATGCTGGATGTCTTGATGTGCTAATTTGTGAAACTCTGCTGTCCATTTCTCTCATTTCTTCCCTGCTGGAGAGAGAACTCAGTGGGGCACTTGGAGCAATGACCATTAAAGCATTGTTCTTCTTTTAAAACACTTTTCTTTTAGAAATGATTTGTTTATTGCAATTCAGAATCAAGTATGAACAACTAATAAGTATTTGCCTGAGACAAATATAGTATATTAATTGAAATTCAGCCCTTAATCTCATGAAAATCTTCAGTTTCTTTCCTTGTATTTTATTTTTTCTGAAATGAGCTTATGAATACTAGCATTTGTATTAAAACCACTTTTTTTTTTTTTAGTTTTCCATCCATTTCAATTTTGGAAGGACTATTGGGAAGTTTGGATACATATACGGTTAGCCATGCTTCAGAAATAATAAAATGATTCCAAAGGCTGTGAAAAATCTCATCTAAGCATTTTATTAAATACCTGTTTTTTTTCAAATAGTAGTTGCCTGTTGTTGGTTGAGCTTCCTCCCATTGATCTTTGAACAAATGTTTTAAGAGAGAGCTTATTATGTAAGTTGGTGACCTTTAACTGACTGTTTGAAACCCAAGGACAATATGAAATTGTATTTTACTACATGATGATTATGCTGGAAAACTGCATCACCTTTATTGTTAGCATTAATCCATTAACAACACTGAGCTCATTATGTGAACCTCTCACTTTCCTATATTATTGGAGCTCTCTTTCATTTTATAGCTGGCTTAAGTCCTGCTGAGATTCAGCAGTTATGGAAAGAAGTTACTGGAGTTCACAGTATGGAAGACAATGGCATTAAGCATGGAGGGCTAGACCTCACTACTAACAATTCTTCTTCTACTACCTCCTCTACCACTTCCAAAGCATCGCCACCAATAACTCATCATTCCATAGTGAATGGACAGTCATCAGTTTTAAATGCAAGACGAGACAGGTAATAAGAGAACTCATCTGCTTTTTCATCTGGTATAAACGTTCATCAGTATGGCTCACACAATAAAGAAATCAACTGAAAAATGAGCAAGATGTTGTTTCTAATCTAGGCATTTTGATTTAGTTTTAAAAATTGACTATTTTAACCAGTTTTAACCAATGAAGAGAACGACCATCCTTTCCCTGTCTGATTTATGGGATTTGTTACTGTTCATTGGATATGTTTTTTTCTCCCTTATAGCACACAAGAGTGAATGTGGAAGAGGGATTCACTAAATAAGCCAGTCATGCAATGTAATTTTAAAAATTGCATTTCTACTCCACTCTTCCTACAAGAGCTTAATTCAGCATACATGGACTACTACCCTCTTTATCCTCAGAGTAAGATGGGTTAGACTAAGAGAATGTGAAAGGACCAGGTTTATTCAGCCACATTAAGTTTAAAGCTCTTCTAGCCACTACACAAAACTGGACTTCTTTTATTTAAATGATCTTGTCTAAGAGTTACGCCAAACTGAAACTAAAAGACTTCATACCAATTTATGAAGTGGTACCAGTAGTGTGCCATTGGTGGTAAATAGCAAGCCATTTTTCTGATCTAAATTTTTAAGTGCTTGTGAACATTGGACTGCATTCAGAGGATCTTACTCTATCCAAGTACCACCATTTTGGGATGGAGAAACGTCTTCTAGATCCAATCCGCTGATTCCAGTCTTTTGAAATTAGTCAGCTAACAAAGGAACCTAAGCCATAGTTCTTAGCATATTGGTGAGTAAGTCTGTTGTATTCAGTGGAATTAACTTCAAAGTTACTGAACCAAATGTTGCAGTGTTAGTCATAACTAACCTTACCTGGACTGGAGACCATATTATTTATATTCATTAGACAAGCAGGGAAAAATGGCTGCAGATAAGGCCTATGGCAGTTTAAAAGGTTTTTGAGGTTTTGCAGTGTATACAGTTAGGATTTGTTGATATCAATGTATCATAGTCTCTTTGCTTCCATGTACACATATGTGGTACTTATATTCTTTTGTCTGAGCATAACATTATTTATGAAACATATAAACGTTTTGTAGCATTGCAGATATAAATCTTGAGCTGCTTCCCATGCTTTATTAGCATAGTGTTTATAACTAGAATAGTTCTAATCCAAGTGTACGTAGGGTTTATCTCAGTGATATTTATTTATTCATTTATGAAGTTTGCAGAAGAATAGGAGAGATGGTACTACCATGCTGTGTTCAGTAAAGTTGATAACATGGAGTTATATGTCCATCTGAATTCAAGCTACTTACAAAAATAACTGTGGACAATAAATACTGAAGCTCACCATCAATATGAAAACAAGATCATTTACATGCCACATCTCAATGTACCAAGTAAACTGGCACAGAATTAGTCACATTTATTTATATAGCTTACAAGGTACAGTAGCTTTGGCAGCACCCTTATGTGAAGCACAATAAAATGTTCAAACACCTTTTGCAAATACTTGTCTCCTTTTATCTGCATTTACTGGAAACACATGAATCCCCCAAGGAAAGAGAGATGTTTTAAAATGTAGTGACTTGTCTATAAGACAGGCAGATATGCACCTATGAGCAGTTTTCTTCTGCCTAGAGCCAGTGCATCTTGTCTAATCAAGCCAGGTCAGTAACTAAGGCCAGCTTTATTTACTTTTTTTTTCTTCCTAGTGTTTTCCCGCAGGTGCAGGGTCCACTTTTTTCAGATCAACTGAGCGTTGATCCGTTGGTTGCAACAGGAATTGACTGACCGGCTTGTTGCCTGAGCCTGATGTCATGGGCTGAGAGAGAGTGACTAGCCCAAAGTCACCCAGCTGGCTTCATGCCTAAGGCAGGACTAGAACTCACAGTCTCCTGGTTTCTAGTCTGGAGCTATATTATATTCTTTAACTGCCACAATCAAATGGCTGGACTATGCATGGAAGAGAATAGACCATGGGATTTGGACCATGAGAAGAGGGGGCAAACAGATTGGTTGATTAATGTTTTGCAGGTCAGATGGTGCTGTTCTCATACCCCATTTGCTAGATTTCACTCAAGGTCTTCTGTAAGAATTATGGGCAAAACCTGAAGGAAGAGCCACTCATGCATATGTAGCTGTGAATTTTGCTTGTGATCATGAAGCTATAGTTGAAGCTATAGTTGAAGTGTAGCTGCCCTCATACCCAGCTCTCAGTCATGCTTGCCATGGCCACTCTTACCTTTTATTCTATTTGAAATGACGCATAGCTTCTACTTCAACTCAGCTAAATGTCTGAGATGAAATCATGCTTCTGTCAGCACCTACTGTTTGCACTAGATCCAAATTTCCTTCCTACTTTGGTGATATAGGAAAAGCTGCTAATGTGCAAAGGGATCCTGCAATCAGGGAGAAGCAGCTAGAGTGGCACTGAAGTTAGCATCCTTCACCATACTGAAGGCCTAGTCATATAAAGCCATAATTTGAACAATAGTTTGCATCAGGTCTAATGCCTTCAAATACATTTTCTCCTTCTCATGGCTGCTTCACCCACCATAATTATACCTTCCTCTGCATTGTCAGTAGTCAGCAGCACAATTTCCCTATTGCTGCTCTTTTTAGTGGCAGCTGGATGATGGCTACGTGTGTGCTTAAGCATCCCCCATATCAAGCTGAAAGATTTATAGTGTCCTGACTCTCTTTCAGCACTGATAAAGTTAGACTTCAAGATCCCTCTTGAGGTAGCCCTGCCTTACAGAACCCTCAGAGAAACATGGTTGCTTCAGTGGTTGTGGTCATCAGCTAGTCTTCTGGGACACCAGTGCTACCAGCTGTGGACTGGGACTCAGGAGGGAGCAGCTCTTTTCCTTCTGACCACCAGTGTGAGGTTACTGTCAAAGATGTTGATTGGGCCACTATCTCCTTTGCCTATGCCAGAATATAGGCCACTCCATCAGCACTGGGCCCCCTTTCAGTCTCACAATGCCAGCTGGTGGCATCACTACTACCACAGGAATAGTGGTCAACTTAAAGGAAAGTAACCTCTGTGCAGCTATCACCCTCACCTTTTGCTGTCAGATTTTGCCCTTACTCTTCCTTTGATTCATTAGCAGCTCCTCTACCATTCACAGGCCTTTGGGAACTAGGTTTTTAATAGGAGATAAGAGGATGAGATACCCATAAGATGGGGGATAGGGGGTGTAGCAGGAGCAAAGCTGCAAAGGAAGCCTTGATTTAAAACAGTAGGGCTCTATTAATATGTACGATTAGCCTAACAAGTAGCATTGTACACACACAAAACATCTAATTGGAAGTGTTAATTTTCCTCATGTAAGCAAGCTGGCTATACTTGGAAGGGGGTATGTGGATATAGGGGAGGGAAAAATATATTTTTACTTTTAAGAGGAATATGCTGAAAAGGAAGAGGAGGACAGGGAAATTTCTCTCCCCTCCCCCCCCCCTTTTCCCTTTAACCTTATATAAGTCCTTTCATTGCCTTAGAACTAAAAATAAAGCACCCTAAAGGGCTCCTAAATGGGATGGGGAGTTTCCTGTGGCAGACAGCCAAATACTCTCCATCTGCAGCAGTGACAGTAATCCATTCCAGTAATTTGTCAGTTGGTTGCGGCAGCAGTCCTGGTCCTCTCTCCATAGTAGCAAATCAGAGACCAATCAGGCCTTGAGCCGTGTGCTTTAAAACTTGCTCGTTTCCTTCCCCACTGATGCCCTCCCATCCAGCTTAAGCAAGATCAACAGAAGTATGACTGTACCTGCTAGGCTGAGAAGAAGCAACCAGACCTAAAAGAGGACAATTGTAACTCAGAACAGCTGAGATAATCAAAACAACATTGTTTGAATTGGCTACAGTTCATTTTAAGGATGGGATAAATTCAGAATATTTTGTCTCAGTTGTGAAACAAAAGCCTCAGAATATAGACGTGTTTTGTTTTGAGCCTTAAAGACTCAAAATAACTGCTTCAATCTTGGAAAACATCAAGGTTGAAAACGCTGTGTTATTATTACATAATAATATATGAATGAAGGTGGTTGATTTTCTAAAAATGCAGAACAGTCTACAGCTTTTTGTAAGGAAAAAAATCACTGATGATTTTTCAAAATGTGGAGCTTTAGATATTAAGCAATTGTAAAAACAGGGTAGGGTAAAAACATTATTTAAGTCTGGAAACTTTAAAAAAAATAAGTCAAGTATTCTACAGTAAAAATTAGAGCTTTCTCATTATCATCTTAATGCCACTCTTATAAAACTGATTAATTCTATATTATTATCATTACATTTTATTTAGAGGTAAAATGTTAATTTGAGGTCAAAAGTCAAATTTAGCATACCATATAGTACATTAATTTTTTTTTTCATCTTTCATGAACAATCATCTTTGTTTTGTTTTTCTCTGATCTGATTTAGAACATCATTTAGCCTTGGCAGTTGAACCTTCAGCAGGACAATTAGATTTTTCTGACTGCCAAAAGCTTTATTGTTTTGGCCCATTTGCCCCGTTCACAACCTGACAAATACAAGAAGACTCCAAGTGCTATGCTTCTGAGATGAATCTCATGCCATATTCTTTTACTGCAGCTCATCACATGAGGAGGCTGGAGCCTCTCATACCCTCTATGGCCATGGAGTTTGCAAATGGCCTGGCTGTGAAAGTATTTGTGAAGATTTTGGACAGTTTTTAAAGTAAGTTGGTTTTTTTGTGTTTGATTATAGGGTATAAGATTACAAAGACATAAAGCTAAGCTGTAAATATGTGGTATTACTGGTGTTACTGGTTTATTTGGAAAATTTGTCACAAGTAGAACACCAAAGCCTGTCCCACAAATGGAATTGTTCCCCTTTCTTTTATCTAAAATAATACTGAAGTATTTTAGTGGCATGGTGTTTAAGTTACCTCTTTGCAGAAATGTACCTTTTCAATGCCTATTTCATATAAAACAACATATATTCAACTACACTACCTACAAGAGTTAGAAGAATGGTAGGCCTGTGGGCCTCATGCAGTGTTCTAGATGTTGATGGGAATGGGATTCAGTACTATAAACCATATCTTGGTGAAAGAAATAAGCGTGCTTATTTAGCTTGAACTATTATTGTTCTTACTGTGAACTGTGAATTTATTATCAGTTCTTAAATGTAGCTTTCAAAGATATTATGTCTCCATTATTAAAACACTCTATTATTAAGTTTGTAAAAAAGCTATTTGGAAGGTCCTTCCAAGATTGAGTTGGCCATCACAGCAGTGTGATCAAAACTCTGCCCTTTTGTACATGTGTCGATGTCATACATACATACAAAGGGGCAGGGCTTTGGTCACATTACAGTAGCTGCCTTCTTGGCTTTTTGACCCCATCCCTGCAAACGCTGCCGGAAACTCCAGTCCATTTAGAGCACCCTACCACCACCAAAGCTCCTACTTACTTTACTCTGGGACAGCAGCCTGCATGGAACAAGGCTTCATGATGCAGCACTGCTTAACCTTGCAATCAGTAAAAAGCTCTTGCTCACACTGGCATTCCTCTTTTGCTTTGGAATGCTGGGAGTGTGAGAGACATACATTCAGTTTTAATTTCTATGCCACTTTTCCAAAAGGAAATGTTACAATACTCTGTTCAACCCAACAGATGTGAAGGGGTAGCAAAAACCATGACCAGAATACCACAGATTTTGCTACGTACATTGAATACAAATATTCTGTAAGAATATTCTCCCACATTCTGGGTAAAAGTGAGTTAGTAGGAAATGTATAAGGTGAGTGCCCACTTTCTAATCCCACTTTCCCTTGGAATCATCTCTTACTGGCACAGATGCAGAAAACCCTAAGTACAGCTAGAATACATGAGCATAACTCCAGAACTCTCATCTCATGTGTTTGAAAAGATAAAGTATGCATTAGGGAATTACATTTTCTCTATCATCCCACCACATTATCATCTGTTTTTATATTGTCCCTTTGTTTAAATAAGTATCCTGTCATGTTATGAAGTACAGAATGAAAATCCAGCACATTTGTTTGGAATATAACCTACCTCTATACAACGCTTGCAAAATTCAGCATGAATGGGTGGAGTGTGTATGTTTAAAATTAGGAGCAAAGCATCAGAACAAAGTAAAATTAAGAGCAAAGTACTCAGAGAAACAATTTTGTAAAGTTTGTGTAATTACCTGGTATTTTCTTTCTGTGTACTGTGAAAGGACTGAACCCAAATGGAGTGACTTTGATAGAAGAGTCATGCAGGGCTTTAGCGAACAAAGAACCCTAATGAAAAGTTATAGGTAGGTTTATCTAGATGAGTAACTTCACAAGCTGATGCTCTTATGTTGTCATGGTGCAACTAACAGGGTGAATGAACTGCTTCATGCTTCATCAACAATTAAGTTAATTAGCTTATTTGAAATTGCACTGCTTTGTTGCCAGGATGTTGGTAGAAATGTTAGAAAGGCCTGTTTACAAATGGTATACAGCCAAGGGGCTATAGACTCAGTAGCTTTAACAGCAAGGCATAGAAGTACACCACCATAATGTCTTTAGAAACAAGCACTATTTTTAAACGCCTGCAAGTTTACATACATATATTTTGTGACAAATTATATTTGCCCCCCTTTTAAAATATACCTTTTTTAGGTGTGCAGAAAAGGTTTTGTATTTTAAAAAGTAACTTTAGAAGAGCATTTTAGGAGAATAATATGATCTGTAATGTTTCTGTTTATAGATTAAAGAGGTTATAATGTTTGCCTGTGGGATTTAATTAAGCTGCTGAAAATTATTCCAGTTGAAAGTAACCTATATACTGCACATATTGTTCTAAGCGTAATTGATAAAAGAATTTTAACTAACTTAGCTCCAATTTTTTTTATCCAAAAAAATCTAATTTTTATAAATACTTCTACCTACCCAGGCTGTAATTATATTAATGTTTGGCTTAGTCCATTCACAATTACTTTGTCATTTGCTTTCACACTTATTTTATAAGGCTCTGGTTTAATAATTAGAATATAATAGAAAGATTTTGGATTAATAATACTGTGTCTTCTTGTTTATTGCTGTTGCTACTTATTTCTGCTTATTCTTATATCAAAAGAAACTGTTGCTCTTGACATAAAGAAGACATCTGTCTTCTAAAATAGTCTGGTCAAACCTATATTCCATTCCCGTGTGCTATGTTAATCTCAGGGGCTTGATTAATTTTCTATCATTGTCACACACCTTGATCTGCAAAGCCAAAGAGCTCTTGTGGACTACAGGTGAAACTCGAAAAATTAGAATATCGTGCAAATGTTCATTTATGTCAGTATGGCAACTCAAAAGGTGAAACCAATATATGAGATAGACACATTACATGCAAAGCGAGATATGTCAAGCCTTACTTTGGTATAATTGTGATGATTATGGCATACAGCTTATGAAAACCCCAAATTCACAATCTCAGAAAATTAGAATAGTGTGAAAAGGTTCAGTATTCTAGGCTCAAAGTGTCCCACTCTAATCAGCTAATGAATCCATAACACCTGCAAAGGGTTCCTGAGCCTTTAAATGGTCTCTCAGGCTGGTTCAGTAGGAATCACAAGCATGGGAAAGACTGCTGACCTGACAGTTGTGCAGAAAACCATCATTGATACCCTCCATAAGGAGGGAAAGCCCCAAAAGGTAATTGCAAAAGAAGTTGGATGTTCCCAAAGTGCTATATCAAAGCACATCAATAGAAGATTATGTGGAAGGAGAAAGTGTGGTAGAAAAAGGTGCACAAGCAGCAGGGATGACCGCAGCCTGGAGAGGATTGTCAGGAAAAGGCCATTCAAAAGTGTTGGGGACTTTCACAAGGAGTGGACTGAGGCTGGAGTTAGTGCATCAAGAGCCACCACACACAGACGGATCCTGGACATGGGCTTCAAATGTCGCATTCCTCTTGTCAAGCCACTCCTGAACAACAAACAACGTCAGAAGCGTCTTAGCTGGGCTACAGAAAAAAAGAACTGGTCTGTTGCCCAGTGGTCCAAAGTCCTCTTTTCTGATGAGAGCAACTATTGCATCTCATTTGGGAACCAAGGACCCAGAGTCTGGAGGAAGAATGGAGGGGCACACAATGCACGATGCTTGAAGTCCAGTGTGAAGTTTCCACAGTCTGTGTTGACTTGGGGAGCCATGTCATCTGCTGGTGTTGGTCCACTGTGCTTCATTAAGTCCAGGGTCAGTGCAGCTGTCTACCAGGAGATTTTGGAGCACTTCATGCTTCCTTCCGCAGACGAGCTTTATGGGGATGCTGACTTCATTTTCCAGCAGGACTTGGCACCTGCCCACACTGCCAAAAGTACCAAAACCTGGTTCAATGACCATGGGATTACTGTGCTTGATTGGCCAGCAAACTCGCCTGACCTGAATCCCATAGAGAATCTATGGGGCATTGCCAAGAGAAAGATGAGGGACATGAGACCGAACAATGCAGCGGAGCTGAAGGCCGCTATTGAAGCATCCTGGTCTTCCATAACACCTCAGCAGTGCCACAGGCTGATAGCATCCATGCCACGCCGCATTGCGGCAGTCATTGCTGCAAAAGGGGCCCAAACCAAGTACTGAGTACATATGCATGCTTATACTTTGCAGAGTTCCGATATTGTTCTATTTCCAATCCTTGTGTTATTGATGTCATGTAATATTCTAATTTTCTGAGATTGTGAATTTGGGGTTTTCCTAAGCTGTACACCATAATCATCACAATTATACCAAAGTAAGGCTTGACATATCTCGCTTTGCATGTAATGTGTCTATCTCATATATTGGTTTCACCTTTTGAGTTGCCATACTGACATAAATGAACATTTGCACGATATTCTAATTTTTCGAGTTTCACCTGTATATACAACCTAGAGACCAAGGGATTCATTGTGGTCCCAAAGAAATGCCGCAGGTACATTATTGTGTTTTTCTGTTATATGTAAACATAAAATTATAAAGACATAAACAATGGTTTTTTTTTGAAATGGTAATATGTTTTGCAGTCATCTGAATCTGCTTGTATTTAGTCCCCTTAGTCTCTTTCACTGCAAAGGCCCATTTTAATTAAAACCTTTTATATCAATTCATTTTCAACTTAAAGACAAAAGAACAGCTTTATTTTCTCCAGTCCATTAACTTGATAGGGCATAACATGTCTAATGGTAGTAGTTTTGAAAGCCTTGCTCTTATGTACTATTTTAAAGAATGCTGTAAGTTCTGGTATGGTACTTATTAATAGACCTAATGCAAGTATATTATACTGAAATAAAATAGTCAGTCATAAAGAATGCTGTCCAAATCTAGTTTTTGTTTCTGAAATATCGTGGTAATAGGCTTGATGAGACCTCTAATGTAGAAAGTAAGCACTAACTTTTTAAAAAACTAGACCTATTTAAAATGATGGCTTTATGCTTGGTTTATTGTGTTATATTATAAATATGTATGTGTGTATATGTGTGTGTGTTTGTGTGTGTGTGTGTTGTATTTAAAAATATATTTTAGTTTTGTTTATAATTACCAAAAAAAAAATACTGTACTAAGTCATTTGAAATGACTTTTCTTCCCCTCTAAAAAGGTGGCTTTATTTCTCATTTTTAATAAAAGATTTGGGTAAAGAATAATCTTCAGAATATGACTTATAGCTATAAAAATATATTTTCATTTTTCTTGTCCCCCAGCCACGATGATTTTTCTCTGCACTAAGATGTTTAAGGGGTTTTTTCCCCCCCAGAATTCTGAGATCAACAGTGCTTGCCCATTATTTTCAATATAGTTAGTTTTACCTTAAGTGGGCTACCTTACATGATAGGCTGTAAAAACACAGAGAATCAGCAGATGTCAGCACAGAAATTCAGAAAATTCTGTTCCTTTGCTGCATCTAATGGTTAGCTGGATTTCTGCAGCCCGTATATGCCATCGTGGTGCATTCTTGGATATACAGGGTGGTAAACTGTTACAATCCTTGATGTCTTGTGATTTTGAACATTCAGCCATAAGAAAATTTGGTTTACTTTCAGTTTTTTGTTGTGTAAGTTTGTATTTACTCATGTGCTCATGATTTTTTCCGAAGAAAATCTATTCTGCAAATCAAAATTTGAAGTTAGGTCAGAAAACAGTCTTGCAGAACTGCAGAGAGAACAATGATTGAATGGAATACCGTGCAGTGAAAAGTGATTAACGGACTGCCAAAAATGTTTAGGAATTCATTTGGAATTTTACTATAAAACAAGTGTTGACAGAAGCTAACCATTTTGCTGGTCAGCAAGCAAGGAACCTCAAAGATCACTAAAAGCATTTAATAGTAGTTCTTCATTACTGTCTTATAAATGTCAGAATGTAATAACATATGACAAAACTTTGGTGTATTTTGTCTGCAAAACTAATTATCATTCCATTGGTCCTAAGTCAGTTTGAGTGTAGATGGATTTGACTTTTAGAGCTTTAAATCAAAAGGTTTATACTATAGCATTCCAGCCAGCAGACACAAGCATTCTTTAACCTGCATGCAGCAGACGCCAGTAAAACAAAACATGATCTACAGTACAAAGACAGGCAATGTTTTTTGTATAGAGGCAGAATTGTTGATGTTGAGAAAAAAATCATGCTGTACAAAAAGATAGGGCAGCTTACCAACACGAAAGATTGCCTGTATTTCAAGGCCTTCAAAGTATAGTAACTGAATGCAATGGAAAAAGCAATATAAATTAATTAGGCATCAAACTTCATTTTTCTCTTAATCCACATATATATAAACCCAGAGAGAAAGAGAATGACAGAGACAAAAATTATTATTATGCTCCTTTTCTTTTACTTATTATGTAGATTTTCTTTGGCTGAGAGCAAAGTCTAGTTCCAAAAATATGACCTCAAAACGGCATTCTTTGAACTTGTCAGAAAATTGTGTCTTTCGGTCACAGTGCCATCATTCCTCAAAACTAAGACATCTGACACAATCAACTAAATGAAAACTGACATACATGTAATAGAACATACATACAGGCACATTTGGTATTTCAACTCCTCGCACTGTTTAAACATTAAAGCTTGATGCAAAATAAATCACACACCATTTATGTATAAGTGAAACATCTTGCTAAAAGAGCCTCTGACACTCTTGGAGTTAGAAATGTTTCCCTTTTTGACTTTAGAAAAGCTGTATTTTGCAGTAAATTTGAAATTCCTATTTTAAAATTGGTTTTAGTTTGCTATATTGCAGGGAAAGCTGGCACATACTGTTTAGTCCCTCAAATCAATAGAATGAAAAAAAAAAGTGGAAGAGGATCATTCTTCTTTCTTTCTTTCTTTCTTTCTTTTTTTGGTCAGGCCAGAATGTTTTCCTAATTGTTTCCTTAAAAATACATCTTTATATTTATATTTTCCATGTGCCAGTCTTGCAGCTTACCTACAGATTCCTGCAGTTTTGAAAGAACATCAGTCAACCACATCATTTATTCCATTTTGAAAACAAAAATCAATATACCTATAAAGTGACCCATAAATTAGAATCAGCTCACACAATGTTTGTTCAGTGCTGCCTTTCTGAAGGCACCCTTTGCATTTTTTCTTCACCTCTCTGTTTGAACTGCAGTCACAGTAAGAGGCTCATTAGGGGACATTAGGGACTGGAGCTCACCAGAATTCCAGCGCTTGCTTTGCTCTTATTAATGCATAGTAGAGTAGAATGCATTTAAATATTTCATAGGCATTCAGTAATTTGTGTGTAATCGCCTTGTTAGCAGACCAGTAGAAGTAGAACAGGTCTGTGAAATGGTGTTGGTGATTGCATGGGTAATTTACGGACCTTTGCCATCAGAAAGAGCATTATTGGGGGCTAGAATGAAGCTGTGAAAAAGAACCAGCAATAAGTCAGAAGGGGGAAAAACTTAATAAAGGTTTTGTAAAAAGCATCTTCAGGGATAACAATCCACTTGGTTCTTTTTGAAGCAGCTATAATTTATGACATATGCAATATATCAAATGCATAAGATAGTATTATGGAGCATTCATATGAAAAGGATATTTGCAACATTAGTTCCAACTTCCTGCAAGGGACATGATTAAATGATTAATGAAATGTCCCTTTGCATATGCATTTTGAAACAGCAATTAGGCACTGACTGAGAAAATCCACCAATCCTCTCATTTTTCAGTATTATCTTGTTCTTGATTTATAAATCATAGGGAATTTTTGAACAGCAATATGTACCTGAGTTGGTTGTGAAAGCATAAAAGAGAATAATTTGAGTATAAAATAGTCATAAAACCATGAATTCATAATTTAATGTTAATTTCTATCCTATTTATTTAGTCCCCTGGCATTGTATTTATATCCAGTGCTATTCCTGTACTTTGATTGGCATAATTAAGATGGGGAAATGAATAGGCCCCATTATTTTACATATCACTGGTAAACAATAGTAAGGGAAGGAGAAGGGAAATGTGGCAGAGGTATGTATGTGTTTTTCAAGTTCTCAGTAATCCACTGGAGGCTGTTCTATAAATGATCACTGAAGGGCTGCAAGCTAGCCTATAATTACAGGAAAGAAAGTGGCAGCTCTGGCATTTCATAACTATGTGTCCTCAAAGTGCTTTGTGAGTTTGTCACCAATGATAATTTAGATAGAAGCTCATTACTGAACATCACAACACTTTAAAAACCTTTCGCCTTCATACGGGAGAATAAAGGACTATTTTAATGGCAAGGTTCTTTTGTGTTCTACTGAAAAATTCAATCGAGACAAAACCTCATTGACTATTATTGTAGTCTACCGTTGCTAGCCTAATAAAAGCAGCACAGATAAATGGAATAGGTCTCTCTAAGACTTGAACATATAAATGCAAACATTTTGCAGGTTTTTAGTTCTTTAAATATACAAAGAAGAAGGAGAATTAAAATGTAAACACATTTGTGCCCCCATCCAGGGAAACAAAGCTTTTGCGTGTATGCCTACTGCAAGCAAGCTAGGGTAGGATGGGGGTGGAATGGCATCTCACATGCAAATATCTTCTGCATATACTACTTCTGTCTGTATGTCATGAGCTCAGATTGTCTGTGTGGAAACCCTTTTTTTGAAAAAAGCTTAAAATCCCCAGTGATTACGTGTTTAAATGGGCAATATGACTGGCAGGAGAAGACTCAGTCCCCCTGTTCCCATGCTTTGCATCTCAAGATTCTTGTCTAAATGGCTGCCAGCCAGTACTGATAATAGTCTGGTGCTTCCATGTTTTTAAGTCATTATCAAACAGCTGCTTAGTATACTTCAGTTTTTTAAAGAGGGGTCCATACACACTCATTGCATTGGAGTGCCCTTTCTCACAAGCTGTCAGGCTAAACAGATACATACTGGATATCTTTGGATTATTTCTAATTTAATCCCTGGTTTCTGTGAAGCATAGAAACCTCTGTAGGTTTCATCCTCTATAGTTTTGTGTGGCCCTACTTCTGCCCTGTATCAATAGCTTCATCATTTTAGAAGCATCATAATCTGGGGACAAGGAAGGGTTGTTCTCTCCAAGGAAAACAGCTGCTAATTCCTTTCTTGGTTTTTACTGCAGGCCCCAGTTCCTCATTCTGCATCTAAGTACTAAAAATAAATGAGGCCAGATTGTAAGCAATTCCTGGTCTTGTCAATTTCACTTCCAAGGGTTGTCAAATAAAACAGGAAAAGGGTTTCCTGGATGACTGCCATTCCTCAGACAGAAAGGTAGCATACTTTTATATTTCTTTTTAATACTCTACCTGTGTGAATATGTAGATAAAGACTCATCATATTTATCGTGTTTATCCATCATATTTGTATAGCCATCCATCTCGCAAAACGTGACTTACCCTTTCATCTGCTGAAATAGCAGGTAAAAAAGTCTTTAAAACCAGTTCCAAAGCTGGTCCAGGGATGGCAATGGAGAGGGCATGTTTCTCAAACTGACCAGTAGCCAACCAATGTCCTGATAAGTAAAGCCAGATTTCCTACTCACATCTATTCTAATAGAGTTTTTCAATAACCTGGCTGGTAGAAGTTCTATGGAACTTCCAGGTCTGGTTTGAAGACAGCCTGCAGAAGAATAAAAGCATGAGTGTATGTGTTGCAAGCAGTTCCCAGCTCAGTTCTCTGAACACATCTTCCGCCACCCCCAAGGGGATGATCATAAACAGCACTGTCATTTTCTATGAACAGTTTTCATTTCTAACCGTTCTTGGAGCTGGAATGACAACTTAGAAATAAAACTCTAAATAGAATGTTGTGTTCAGGGATAATTCAAGTTCTGTTTGATCATGTGAAAAAATTAATCAGCGTATTATGCTATCCGACACCCAAAAAGGAGCTGAAAATTACCTCATGACACTTCAGCAGATCATGATAGAATTGTGCAAAATAGCAATAAGAAGACAAAGGGACAGAGCATGGAGGAAAATGTAAGTTTAATTTAATAAATGGCTATGATTTGTGTAACATTTTCCAGTTTTTATTATGTGCCATATATCATAACAATAAGTTTACTAAATGTGAAAGTCAAACTGCCTCAGCAATCTGAAAATTCAACCACAATCTATTTCAGTTCTTAGGTACAACATTGCCAAATTCTGTAGTCTATTTCAGTGATTCCAGAGTGTCTTTTTATCATCTAATCTTCTGTGTTCTCCATCTGTTCAAATGTCTTCCAAATATTGTATTGGTGCTTTGTTTTGTATTGTATCCAGGACTCCTATATATGAACTTTTAAAAACTCGGAATATCTCATAAGATGTTCAGATACTGGGACTGAATAGCATATTTTTACTATAATAGGAAGAGGAAATAGTTTTATGGACTCCTTAAATATAACTGCATCTGAGATACATTAGGGGCAGAACATAACTATCGTGCATAGAGTACCAACCAGTTAGTTTAAATATGTTTTGTACGTATTTTATAAATATGTACAAGTGAAGTGTCATTTTCTAAAAATTAATTTTATGGAATTATAAACATTGTGGAAAGTTACTTTACAGTTATAAATCTCTGTTTTATTTTATTTTTTTTTAAGTTCTGTTAGGCTTTTGTTGTTGAAAAGTAACTAGCTTGTGATTCTACCTAGTTAATTACTTTTGGGAGAATTTTTTTTAATACTCATTAAAATGAGATTCAGGATTGTACCAACTGGATTTGAACTTGGTCCAGCCAGCTTCTATTTCAGTTCCCTCACACACACTGGCACACAGCTGTGTGCAGAGATGCAACGGAAGCTGGCTGAACCGAGTTCCAATTTGGTTGGTACTATTCTGAATCTCACTCTGATGTCTAGCATTTAGTGTTTTATTCTGGGATTCTTTCGAGCAGATAATAAGAATGAAAAGAGTACAAAGTTACACAACCATTAACTGAACTAGCTAAGTGACATCTGGAAATGTAACTGAAAAGTAAATCTTTTCCAATTTGAATTGATGCTACTTGCTTTTTGTTCCATGCCAATATAAAATGCTGTATACAAGAAATCTAGCAACATTTGGACTCACTAATGCATCCTCTTCTATACTAATTATCTATATTCTCTTTCTACCTAAGAGTATTATCTATATCATTAAATATTAATATTCTTGCACTGGATATGTCCACAAATATATTTTTTTCTGTTTGTTCATGGATATTTGTTTAGCTAGTACTTAGTTTCTTAAAAAAGAGACTGAAGATGTAGACACACATTTTCTACATCTTAGGAAATTAGTAATTACTCCCTTTGAAGGAAAGTCACTTTTTTCTTTTACAGAGGAACTCTTGCCTATGTGAATTCAAGTCTGGCATTTCATACAGAACAGCTCTGTGTTTATGTTATTGGGGATTTCCCAGTGATTTGGCAGGCAGTTCCATTTCTCCATCTTTGAATTATGGAGATGCCCAAGGTTCTGACAAAATTATCCTTGTGTAGGTTCTCTGTAATTACTGATCCCAGGGATACCTTGGTTTACCAAGGAGCTCCAGCAAATGAAATGACTGAAGAGACAGTTCAGCTTATTGGAGCTACATTAGACCAAAAGTGAAAATGACCAAGTGCAGGTATATGTCCATCTTTGGGCATGCCCTTTGTGGTGAGAGAAACAAAGCAGGTGTAGTTCTCTGCACTTGCAGGCTCTTTTTTCAGTAGCTGTGTTATGTCTTCAGGCTGCAGTGGCATGTTTGTGAGATTCTTTGCAGATAGAATTACTCATATTTGCTCAAGATTTCATGCCTTTGGAACACAGTCAAGCCAAATAATTAATGTAATATCTTACAATCTGATCTGGGATACTTTTAATCTGAAGTCTGACGAAGTGGTATGACCTACCTGTTGGCTCGATCCATGCCTAACTTGGCTTCTTTGGGCAGCTGAGATGTGTGTGTGCAACTGAATTTTGGAAGTGATTAATACTTCTTTAAGAGAAGGGGAGGTGCCATCAAAATTGAAGGAGGCTGTAGTAAAGCCATCTCTTGATCTGTATTAGGCAACTTCAGCCCAGTCTCCAAACTCTCTTTTTGGGGAAGATGTTAGAGGTGGTGGTAGAATATCATCCACAGAGCATCCTAGATAAAGTGGATTATCCAGATCCTTTCCAGTTAGGGTTTGGTACTAGGCATGTATAGAAACAGCATTGGTTGCTTTGGTTGATAACATTTGTTGGGACCTCAGTGGAAGGAATGCATCTCTCCTGGTCCCTCTTGACAACATTTGTATTTTTACATGGTATTCTTGTGGACCATCTACAGGGGTTGGAGTTGGAGGCATCACTAAGGGGTTCTGTTCCTTTCTAAGTGGGTGGTTCCAGTCAATAATCATAGCAGATAAGCAGTTAAATCCAAGGCTGAGCCGTTATAAGATCCCACAGAGCTCAGCGCTTTTCCCTACACTGTTAAACATCTCCCAGAAACTACTTGGAGAGATTATCTCTTCATCTTCCCCTCTATATCAACAATTTCACTTCAGATTCCAACAAGCATTCAGTAATATGGATAGGTAACAAAATAGTATAAATGTATAAGGACTGAATATGAAATTTCCTTGTGTCTGACCAGACTCATTACATTTGTAGCTTTTGTATAGAATGGGTATTGGAAATAGCACCTATTGTAACTAGCTGTATAAGTAAGTGTTTCTTATGGTAAGAGCTAAAACAAGAACAAATTCTAAACCTAGCACTATCCAGATTTTCTAGTTCCCCAATTGGTCATTCACCATGCACTTCTTTCTTAGAAGTATCTTTCTTACAAATATCATTTAAATATCTTTGAGGAGGTAGTGGTAGGTCCAAAATTATTTTTCCCTAGCTGTGAAAACTTTAGGGAAAACAGGTCAAATGAAGCTATGCTGGATGTTATCACACTTCTCATGTGAGCTCTAAAGGAGTCACTCCCTGTTTTCATACCCTATTGCTTACTTCTTTGTCACATTAGATGTAACTAATACAGGAAAAAACTTCTGAAAACATAAATTAGATCTTAGCAGCAGTTTGGGCCTTTAAAATCTGTTCTCCTTTTCTAAATACTATGCTCATAATATCTAGCCAATATCCTCTTCAATAAGCTTAATACCCATTTCCTTATGTTAAAAGAATAATCAGATAGAAGAATGGAGTTATATATGCTGTTAGCTATAGGTACTGATTGTCTCTCCCCGACCCTCCTATTTCTAGCTGATGTTGTATATAGATAGGATCGATACCTTTCTGTTCCCTTGATTCTCCCAGATTGTACAGCATAGTCTTCTATATGACCTCACATGTTCTTTTGAAAAGTTTTCCACCAGGGATTGTTGATGTTACTAGTCTTCTCTATCCCAATCTTCTCTGTCTCTCTCCCTCTCCCTCTCCCTCTCCCTCTCCCTCTCGCTCTCCCTCTCTCTCATATACACGCACACATGCACAGAAGAAATCAAAAATAGATTTTTAAGATTCTTGTCCACAAACAACAGTGTGAATATGGAATTGCTACAAGTACACAAAGCCAATATTTTCCCACTGTATGGCCAAGATATATTGTTTTAGTTATATTATTAATAGTACATGTTTATTCAAATTTTCCCTTCAGAAAACATCCCCAGCCACTTAGCATTACAACCATCCCTTGCAGAAGCATAGGTTGAAAGATGAGAAGTAACTCAAGATAATGCAGACGGCCCTATAGCTTCAAGCCTGCTCTTCTGTATCCAAGTCTAATATTACATTCGCAACCCTAGGTTGCTTGTTATTAGCACAAATTTATCTTAAGTCACTGTTTGCTAAAGAGTATGTCATTACAAACCAACCTGTGCATAAAGAAATTTCATTGCATTAAGAGCTTGGAAGCATAGAGAAGAAGCTATTAAGAAATCTAAAACTTACACAAGATATTGTTATTAGGACGTAATTCCATAGAATCATTTTTGTTTCTTTTTCATTGCATACTGCTTTGCATGACATTGTCTTCACATGACATACTTCTTCTAGATTCCTTCTGATTATAATAAGTTCTTCTTGGGATGCTTATATAATTTGTTTGCTGACAGTTATTAGGGATGTTGGCAACAATCAATTTCTGTGACTAGACATAACTTCTGCATAACTTCTGTCTGTCACCTGCATTCAAAATACCATAGAAATATTACATACTAGGGCAATAGTTATTCATCCATACAAGTATTTCATCTGTGTGTTTAAATGATTGTTACTTAAAAGCTACCCCTTGTTTATTAGATTCAAAATCACTCTGTCATGTTTATTTGGAAATCTGTAAATAACTTCGATTGTTATCAAATTAACCCTCCCAACTGCTACAATCTTAATTGCAATAATACATCACAGAGATAATTTTAAAATATCCGTAAAGTGCAGACAAGAATTCTGTGATGTGTCACACAGCCAATTAATACATCAATTAACTTTCTATTTGTTTACTGTAATTTTGAGATCAGTCATTCAAACCACGAGCAATCAAACAAGCAAAAAACCACTTGTACACTCTTTTTCAGATGGTTCTTCTTGAAGCGACATACCTCTTCAATTGTGTTGCTTGGGAAAAAAAAAACTAAATAGGTTTGAAAACTTAAAACAGGCCACTTACTATTCTTTAAAAATGAAGGTCCTGTACAAGTCAAATTTTCGGTAAGCCCAGTAAGAAGCTTAGGTGTTAATATTTTTCCCAGGACTGGAAGATAGGAAGTTCTCACTTGCAGATGAAGATGCAAGATGCTTTATCAAGCAGAATATTTTCCCTGGATAGTAAATAACAACTTGGTAAATATATTGTCCTACATAATGTGATCTATTCAATAATATGAAACTCAAGCAAATTTTTATTGTGATCACATTTGTGTTTTATTTGCATTCTTTCCTCTGTACTTCTCCTCCTCCATTGTCCAACTGTGTCCTTTGCCTTTCTACGTTGCTCATCCAGAAATGCATTTTTGACTAGTTCAGAGGCTATGTGTGTTGAAAGGTAGACATTATGGTACTTGTTTTCATTCAGATAAGACATTTCACAGCTGCTGACTTTACCCAAATGTTTTATAGATTAACATCTGTGTTCTTATCATGTGGAGGAGAGGTAAGGGGAAAGTTCATATTTGGTAGCTGTACTCAAATCATACAAAGGTGTGGTTAAATGTTTAGGCAGATTTATTTAGACATGTTTGTCCCTTCACAACTGTCAGGTAAGAGGAACTAGATCCATAGGCATTTGGTATAAAAGTCACAATGACATTATGTCACACAAAATGATACAAATTTGTCATTACATAATTAGTGTCGTTTGCACTGTCATCATGACACGTGTGATGTTACTTTACCCCTACTATTGAAACCCATGACTAGCTCTTTTCTAAAAGAAGTGTTAAGTTTGTTCCCCTTGTCATCATACCTCTGTGCCCCATTTTCTTGTGCTTCCAATCGTGTCTCCTAGTCCATTCAGGACCAAGACTCTCATTTGCATCTTCCAAACTACTCAGCAATGAATTTCCCTAGAGGAATGTTGAAGGGATAAAGATTCCTTCTGCTGACGTTTTCTGCAAGGGGATTCTGTTATGCCTGTTACAGCAGCTCAGATTAGAACTGGGTTTCCAGTAACTACCTTTCTGACATAAGAATTGTGTTTACAGAACACACATATGCACACATACATATACAGAGTAGGATTCAGAAGGTTATCAACATCTACCTAATGTTCTATATTTTTTAAATTATTTCTTCTTTTACTAGGCACCTTAATAACGAACATGCATTGGATGACAGAAGCACTGCTCAGTGTCGGGTGCAAATGCAGGTGGTCCAGCAATTAGAAATACAGGTTTGAAAATATATCCATATTCTGAATACATTTGAATTCTTTAAGAAAACAGTAATAATTTCTTATGGAATTATACATACATGGGTTAACATTTATGAGCATGTGTTCAGTATCTATTTCTGTTTTTAAATAAATAAAATCTCTAAATACTAATTAATTAACTAGCCAAAGCAATCCAATTTAAAACATCTATTCGGAAAAGATCCACTGTGCTCAGTGAGTATTTTTTTCTGAATAAGTTTCAACTTCAGTTACTTTAAAAATTGTTTTTACCTATCAGGTTTTTTTAATCGTTTTGGTAATTGTCCCTTTATGAAATGGGATGTCTGTGGTGCCAAGTCATTATGAAGTCTGGATTAACTCATATTCTGTATCTTCTTTATTCATATAAATTCTTGAAATCTTCCAGAGCAACTATTCATAGAAATAAACATACATCATAAATGTATGCCAATAACATCATCGACCTGCAACTATACATTCGTGTGATGGTCAACATTTCTGAGTCCTTTACCTTCACAATGGGAATATTTGTAGATAGGTCTTCAAGCTGCTTCATCATATCATATAGTTATGAGAATATGTGTGTGGGGATTCATAAAGGGTAGATTTAGAATCCAGGACTTTTGCTCCTGTCTTGTTCACATAATAAGTTTGATTTTCACATTTGTTTTAGCCTATGATGATTCTCAGTGTAATGTACTTTTTACCATCTAAAAATACTGTAGATTCTCTCCCCCCAAAAATTCATAATATTATCATTCCTAAAATGGCTTATGTAAATCAGCTGTCAGAATCATCCTCTTACATATAGATTCAACAATTGGGGATGTGGGGGTGTGGAAGGGAAAGACAAATTACTGGCAATTTTTCATTTAGTATAACTGGAGAGAAGCCCACCAGACATGGGGTATATGATAGCTAACTAGAATGGCCAATAAAATAATAAAGACTTAAACCTGGGGATCAGGTGCCTTTAGTCTAGTAGAAAATGTCCTCAATATCATACATATGTTTTTAACTAAAAGAAACTCTGGCAGAATTATATTTAATAATCTTTTCAATACTGTATTCTTTTCAATAAACTGTATTCTGTCTCAAGCATGTCCACCTTTATAGCCCTAAACAATTTTAATGGTACCATTTTATATTTCATGCTCATTCTGCAAAGGTGATAGCTTCCATAGTTATGGAAAAGACTCCAGATAATCCAAGCCTGGGAGCAGGTGGTGGGTTTGTTTTGTTTTATTTTGTTTTAAACATATAAGGTTTAAAGCAAAATAAATCTCTTTGGATTTCTTTTTTTTTGGTCTGCGAATTAAACAGTGGTAAATCAAATAACTTCTGTGACATTCTCATCTATTTGATAAGGGAGGACCTTGCTTTATTTACCCACTCCAAATCCTTCAGAAAAGTATATATAGACATGTACATGTACATTTGTGTACACATATGCAATTACTGCAAACACTTCTATTTTATACTAATTAGTACCTTATTCTGAATCCAGCACAAAACACAAGGACAGATCTTCATGAGTTTGGCAGGAAAAGAAATTTTTAGACTAAGTATTATGATTATTAATTTAATTTATTGTTTTAGCGTATTTAAGTTAACCTTACTTGAATAATGCTTTTAGGGTTTTTATCTTTGTGTATGATACTTTTTGGGCCTTTAAAAAATTGGATGATCATTTATTTCTGCATTTTAGATCATTAGTACTACCTATACACAAAACTAAATATTGTTCTGTTGAGTACTGTGGAAATCAGTTGAGAATCAGTTATAATATAACAAAAGGAGGGGCTACAAATAATTCTCATACATTTGTGAGCCATGTTTAAGACTTTCTTGAGGAGCTGTTTACATTTACAAATATTCTGTTGCGATATAAAAGGCTCAGTGGACTTGCTGCTTTCAGGGTGACCAATTATGAGTTCTTCCCTCCCCCCTCTTTTGTATGACTAGTAGAAAAGTAAGGTCCATCGGTTGTAATGAGACCCAGTACAGTATAGATGTCAGCTTAATGGCAGAGTTCAACATTTCACACTGCCTGGTCCCTGTCACTCTATTGAATTAGATTGATTATGGTAGATTGCAGGGGGCACTAACTGGACCTCAGTGGGAATGGATGAAATGTACAGACAGTCTTGGCAGGCACCATGCTATGAGGACCCTTCACCTCTTCACAGCTGTTGGCTCTAGTCCATTGCTAACAGTGTCCACAGGACTTTAAAGAGACACTATGGGCCATCTAATTTACAGACCTAGTAACTTGTCACTGTTGAGTCAGTAGTGACCTCAATTCTCTTATTGACAAAAAGATGAAGTATTATTTGTTTTCTCTGACCTTTTAAACATGACAAAAGCTATACAGATTTCTTCTTTCTGTCCGTCCACTCCTGAAAACCCAAGTTGTCTTTACCTCTCTATAAAAGTTTTTACTGACATAGGCTTTGGTATGCAGGAACCATTACTCCATAACAGTCTCCAAAGATAAGATGTATCACATGAAATAAAATAGCTGTTATTAGTCATTTCTAAAATGCTTCTGATCTCACTCTTTCTTTAACAGCTTTCTAAAGAACGTGAACGTCTTCAGGCAATGATGACCCACTTGCACATGCGACCTTCGGAGCCCAAGCCATCTCCAAAACCTGTAAGTGCATATTGCTTTATAAACAGTAAATAGGTCTACAAATGTAACAGACTAAGAAAATGAGCAATTTACCGACAGTTGGAAAACAATGAGTGTGATGAAAAATATGGCAATAAAATGAAGGTAAAATGCAATCGCTTGTCAAATTGCATGTTTCTTTAAAAGTAATGCTATCTTTTACAAAATCTGTCCAATCTGTGCCATAGGGGACACTAAACAAAGTACACCTGTAAGTGCACAAATCACTCCCTTGCTGCTGAAGCTAGAAAGAATATCATCTTTGAAATAGACTCACATATATTGAAAATAAAGCTGTTTTGAAGGACCTGAAGTTCAGCTGACTCAGAAGTAGTAAAGAAAAAGTTAGAATGGTAACCTAACACAAGACTACATAAAAATATGGGTGGGTGCTGCGGTTTAGCCTTTCATTTAAAATATCCATTACAAAAGACATTGTGTTTTGCAATATACTTGTCACTGGAGCACATCGGTTAGAGAGAAGCAAATTGTTCATCTGCTATCAACAATGTTGCAATGGTATCTACTCCAATTTTTCCAAAAATGTGAGTTACTGATATATCACTGTTCTTGAATTAGAAATGATAATGGAATAAAATATGGGACCTTTTATCAATAGCCTTCTAAAACATATTTGCATGTTACATACACATTTCTGTGTATGTCAGGCTACACTGCTTGCTTTGTAACATTTGATAAAAAATTAATTCCAGTCTCGAAGCCTTGAAAAAAATAGAGAAAAGTAGCACAGAATTTTAAAAAACACTCCTGTGTATCACAGCCACCTAAAGAGTACTTAAAAAGATGGAAGAGTCATATTTGTATTTTTCCAGAACTGCACACTTCAAAATATTTGTTTCAGGGCACATTTTTAGTATTATCAGATATGGGCTGCAGAAATCTGGACCACCATTATAAGCATCCAAGAGTTAACATTTTCTGTATCTGTCTTCTGCCATCTAGTGGTTCATTGGATTTTTGCAGCCCAAAACTGGTTGCCCTGTTTATAACTTGGTGGTTGCCCTTCTGGATTTTCACTGACTGGTAGCATTTTTATATATGTATGTGAATCTTAAGTATTTTTTTTCCCGTAATTGATTGTTTATTGCTTTTAGTGTAAGTTTGCACTATAGTACTGAATATTTCTGCTTTTCAGTTTTTCTGAAAGGATTGTTTTTGCCATTCTTCAATATCTTCACTTGAATCTCAAATGTTTCTAAAAGTGTAGATAATGCAGTGAAAAATAGTTTTGCATTATGGAATTATTTTAATGTCAAGGAGTGAAGTCATTGCAAATTTTAGCACTATCCCATATTTACTGTTTTGACTGCCTCATTACAATCGAATTATTTTTCTGCTGTTTTCTATAGTATAAGGTAGACAATCCCATGACAGAGTAATTGTCTCATAAATCCATCAGGAATCTGCAGCTTGTTCTTTTCCAATTAATTATTCAATCAGTAAATTTTTTAAAACTCCAGCAGCATGGTTACATCTACACTAATAAAGAATTTTCAGCCTATAATCCAAAACAGAACCTGAATGAATAATGTAATTGAAGTATTACATTACATAAACCACACATGAAAGAATTGCTAATTGCGTTTGATGGTGGGCAATTAATACAGAATCTTAGATGAGCAATTTAAAGTGAAACCACAGCTGAAAGTTCCCTTTGGAACTAGAGATATCTGAAGTGGTATACTACTGGCCTCAAAGTGGTTTGAGAGAAGAGTGGTCAATACAAAAAAAAACAAAACCCTAAAATTTATACACTGTACAAAAGAAGCTTCAAAATTGATATGATAGTAGAGATTTATGGTCTTATGTGCAGTGGCTCAGTTAAGACGGCCCACACATTTGATAAATATTAATAGCATGAATTTATTACCAAGGAGAAATGAGCTCTGTTGGTTCATCACTGCACCCTTAACAGCTATCAGTACATGAACACAAGGTGCAACCGCAGTGTCTATTATATGACCCCATTTACTCTCTGAATGGTACTTCATTAAATGGTACCTTTTGGCCATGCTATGGATGGATGAAAATCAAAGTTATCAAGGCTGCGAGTCCTGAATAATGAGTTTCACCCAACCTTGAATATATTCAGATGAGCTGAGGTGGCTAAGTGATCATCCTAGGTTTTACATGCTTTTCTTTAGTTAATAATAAATTCTATTTTATCAGCTCACGATTGCATACCTACAAACATGTTATGCTTATTATTGCTGGCTAGTAGAATAACTTACCATAACACCGTAAATATAGAGGTTGACATACATACCAACCCTACCCTTTCCAGATCTGTCTGTACTTCGTCAATAGGGTTGCAGTGTGTACAATCTTCCCATAGAACTTTCTTTATTTTGTTTTTATTGTGATAAAAAAGTTGGGGTGCAGAATAGTGCGGTATCAATTTAATAGTGGGTTATGGAATCAATTTAAAGATAGATAGATAGATAGATAGATAGATAGATAGATAGATAGATACTATTTGTGGGTGTATGTGTCTGTATAGTGTGTGTGTGTGTGGGTGTGAATAAGCTCGGTTTGTGTAGTAAATGCAGTAAAATAAAATATAAGCAATAATTGATAAATGAGATAAAATAGACTGTTGGCATGTCAGTTCAGAATTTGTAGTAAAGACACATTCACATTGCTTCAGTGTCTACACTTATACAAAGTCAAAGATACTTTTGCACCTTTTGAACAAGCTGAAGCATTCACAAATGCACTGACAACAGCACTGAGCAAAATGATTCTATTTTCCTTCCTCCCACCCACCCCCCACCCCATATGTACTTAACAAAGAATAACAGTTTGTGACTTATAAGGAACAGATGCACTTGGGGATGCCTTGAGGGTGCCAGTCGTTATTATTAGACTGCTAATGCTCTTCTTCTGGCTGCTGCCCAAGAAAGCAGAACAATTAGCTGGCATATGTTAATTTTTGTTTCCCTAACAAATCTCTCTACTGACTAGATGTGTAAAACAAATCCACAAAGAAAGATCAATCAATGCTGCATGCCATTGAAAAGCAGTCTAACTTAAGTGTATTTGGGTTCCGAAAAGGCAGGTGTTATTAAATTAGGAATAAAAACCAAGTTACCTCTGTTTAGTCACTCAAGGCACAGCCCAGTGCCCAACTTCCATTCATTTCAGTGGGAGATGATGCATGAGAGAATCCCCCTGTAGATTGTGCCCTTTCTACAATTTGCACAAGCCATCTTTCAGTTCTGCATGCTGCAAGATACTGTGGAAATGATTGTTGCTTATCTTTGATGGGTATCAACCACGGATAAGGCAGCAATCGTTTGGGGGGTTACTGTGGTGAGTATCCATTTTGCTAATTGGATGCTATTTATGACAAAAGATGTATGGTAAATATGACAGAGTTAATATGCATTTTTGATAATGAGTAGCAAGGCTTTTCTTGCTGAGGGGTGTAATGAAGGGCACACTGTTAAACAGCTTGCATATATTTTCACCTTCTTCCCTTTTTTCCCCCTACCCTGACACCCTCTTTCTAGGGTACATCAGCCATAAGTGACACTGTAATCATAAATTGAAAATGATACTTCCAGAGGAATTGGCAAACTTGACATTTCATTATATTTGTTAACACATGCCACAAATGATTGTTAGTGAAGAAATTCCATTTCCCTCTCTCCATCTCCAATCAGATTTAATTTGAAAATTTTCAGCCTCCTCCGGCTAATTTGCAATTAAGACAATTTTGTTTGAATATGTAGTAATGTCATTACCATTCCACCAAATTAGCAAGGAGACTAAAGGTCAGTGTAAAATTTTCCAGCTGGCTGGAGCCTCTCAGCTGAGATTTGGGACTGGAGAAAGGAAATCCAGCAGCATCACAATGGGAACTTATTTCAAGTCACTTTGGTCAAAAGCAAAAGCACCTCTGTGTTGCCTTGCTGGGGTTTCAACCGGAGACTGGCTTGTCCAGTAAAAGAGTCTGTCAGTAATAAGCTACAGGATGCTTTTACTGGAGCAGGCTGTTGAGTCAAGTCTTGTAGGACTAGCAGAGTAGTCCTGAGTAATATTGCTGCAGATTAGAGCATCCCCTAATTAGAGTTCTTATGATACAATTTCATCCTGTAATTAGCTGAGCTCGGCTTCTTCCTTTTGCAGCTTATTAGTGGCCACACAGCTGTAGAAATGATTCTGCTCTCATCCGTCAAACCATTTAAATACTTCCTCCTGTCTTTTTTTTCCCCCCCTCCATGTAACTTCCTCTGGCTTCCTTCTTGGGCCTCTACAGTTAAATCTGGTGTCCAGTGTCACCATGTCAAAGAACATCTT
>CM061355.1:28694153-28711653 GCA_030867105.1 Liasis olivaceus | reverse complement strand
TAACTGTTCAACAATGGAGAATCTCTGCACAGTTCAGAACATCGAACATCCTTTGTTTCACTGGACTTTTCTGTGGGACCACCATGTAAGTCCAATGACAGTAGATCATTTGATTCTTTGATATTGATCATTTATCGTGGATTAATAAATTAACTCAAACAATCAATTGAAATTCTTTCAGTCCTGGGTTCTTTTTCCCCCTTGATGTAAAAAATCATTGTGTTTCCATGCTGTATCATTTCTTCCTGCTTTCTTTTTAATAAATAAATTTCTCTTTGAAAAATTGTTTATTTTCAGAAGCCCAACGTTAGTGAAAAACATACCCACCAGTTTAGGCTATGGAGCAGCACTTAATGCAAGCTTACAGGTAAACCATTAAACCATTCATTTCTTTTACATGCCCACTTCCTTCTGCTTGCATTGTTTCTTGTATGAAAGAGAACTCCCTGTGTTAATGTTTATCTGGGCATCTGGGCATTGTTAATAGGTGGGTTAATCTCCCAAAGAAGTTGTATTACCTAGCACAGCAAGAAGTACCCATTCTAATTCTCTTCAGTTTGATGTGAAGAAGCAAGAAGGACACCCTGTGGCAAAATCTGGAACACTCCGTTTTACTGCGAATACTAGATTGATAGAAGCTTTTGCAAATGCATGTGAATATGCATTAATATTTATCCAAGCTGTCATGAATGATTTCATATCATAGTGTTAGAGAACATTGTGCTCATGGGAAAAACTTTAAAGTTTAATTATAAGATATAATTTTCATGCAGAAAAGGCAAATGTCAAGACTCCTTTATTTTGAGTTAAGTTCTGGTCATTTTTTATTTTCCAACTCAGGCTGGCAACAGAAACAAAATGCAGGCTACGTGCTAGGACACAAGGTTTAGGGTTGGTGCACTTTAGAGTCAGAAAGAGTTTGAAGGCAGAAGACATGGTACATGTCAGTATCAGAGCATATTTATTCATTCCATCCAGCAGTCGTAAGAATATGTGGTGGGTATATATATTCTCAGATATGGGAAAAATAACAAATAGAGATTTCTCTAGACATTTGTTGACTTGTATTTACATCAATATGTATTAAGCGCCCTAAGAATGCTGTATCATCTCCACACTGCTAGGCTGCGCTGGCAGAAAGTAGTTTACCTTTGCTTGGTAATCCCGGATTGATAAACAACGCATCCAGTGGCTTACTACAGGCAGTCCATGAAGATCTCAATGGTTCCTTGGAGCACATTGACAGCAATGGAAATAGCAGTCCAGGCTGCTCTCCTCAGCCTCACATGTAAGTACTGCTAGCCTCTTCCAAATTGGAAAATAATTTATCAGAAAGTCCTGCCTTGCTTAAGAATCTGTCCAGAACAGGTAAGAATATTCAGAAACTGGCCTAGGGCAAAAGCTTCTTATTCTTTGCATGTTGATACAGCATCATTTTGTCAAACACGGCTCCTTTTCCCAAGTTAGGTCAGTAAATTACTTGGCAAAAGCAATCCAATCAGAAATACTTTTGTATTTCCAGGTCTGTAATACATGTATGAACTGTCACAGAAATACTGCACATTAAAAAAAAAAGAAAAAAGTACAATACAAAGTTCAACCGTTACCCTGAGTTTACATAGAAACTAGTAAAGTGTAACTTTTTTACCTGTCTTATAAATCAGTGTAATTACATATTCAACTTTAATTACTGGTGCGTCAGTATTGGCGAGGTTTATATGTTAAATTTTATGCAAGACTACAATTCCTATTAATATTTAGGAGCTAACTATGTCATTAATTACTCTAAAATCTTTCCCTACCATCTTTTTAATGCAGCTCAGAGAGTGGTACTATTAAAAATTGATGTATCGTGGATTTCAGGAATGTGTATTAAGCCTAAGAAATGTCTTGCCTTAATCAACAGTGTCACATGTAGCAATATCTTGTTTAGTAAATAGCAAAACACATACCTTGGGGGTATTGATTTCCTGGTAATTTATATATTAATTAGTGCTATGACATCTAAGTAGACATAGTTGTAAGTTTGCTGTAGGATTATTTTTATGCCATTATGTCCATAGTTAGTGATGATAATTTTGTATTTAAAATGTACTCCAATTTTCTTTATTATTTCTTTTCTCTTTCATACAGTAGTATGTTCAATATTTATTATATGTGCAATGCTGGAATAGTAATTGCAAACCACTACAGTTGTTTTTTTCCTACATTTTCAAGCTGTGCAATTTCGTTTGCCTTTGTAGATTTTAAGATTTTTACATTTTGTTTCCTGATTTGCCTTTTCAGATCAGTAAATATATTAATTTAACTGATATATTTATACCTTTAAGATGGTCTAGCTAATTCTTTCACTTGCCACATATTGTATCATCTTGGACAAATAAATAAAATTATTGTACACAAAGAGTGAGGGAGAACATTAATGTGCCTTAATGAATTCCAAACCATTAATCCCCCCCCCCAAAATGGAAACATTTGTCTTTTGGAAGCATCTTTAGGTATATTAAATAATACAGAGGAAGTAATAAAACTTGAAGTAGAAAGAACATGGTTATAAGCTCTTGAGAACAGCAGTGCTCTGAAACAAGTAAAGTAAGCCACCAGTCCAAAGTTTTGTATCCTGTGATATATACAATCAGCTGTGCATTGAATAGCTTGAAGCCTTTTATTTTAGCAATTCTCTGAGTGTGCTAATGCTCTCTCTCTGCCTAAAATGCCAAGAAAACAAAAATTTAATGAGCAAACAGGACTTAGATCATGTACGCATTTATTTCACATACGTAAAGCACATCTGCTATTTATTTATTTCCTCATTTTTTCTATATAATATTGAGTAGGGCATGGTATGTGCCCCATATGCCATGTGCAATCAGTACACACATGGCTCTGTAAGCTATGCAGAATAATTTTTGCATACTACAGAATTTGAGAGTATCTTTACAACTAAAACGTGCTGTAAATTATGCCATTAATTTCCATTCTAGTGGTAAACTACTATATAGCAAGAACTGAGTAAACCCAAGCATTCAGTGTGGGAGGGAGGGAAGCTTAATAAGAATCTAATTCTACATGTGGGTCCTCTTGGAGGCAGGCAGTGCCTAAATCTAAATAAATAAATAAAATGTGACTGGAACTCCTAATGAATTTTATTCTACAAGAAATGTTCAGTTTATATTGGCATTCAAGCCAATATGTGGATTTTCTAATTGCAGTTAAAGCTGCTGTTAGCCATTGGGACAATATGTATTCAGATAAAATAAGGCTGGCTTAGAATATCACCTTTCTCATGCACACATGACTTTGTACCAAATTGGAGTCCTTACTGAATTTTTTTATAAAATAGCAAGAATTAGGATTTCCCTAGTATGCCTGTAGTTTGCAAAGTTTTCTTTGTAAATAGGTGCAAAGACTTGTTCCTTGTGCATTGAGTCTAATTGGACTCATATTTACCTTTGGTTCTTTGGACTATACTCATGACTCTGCTTTTATTAGACAATGGCTGAAATCCTAAACAGCAGGAATGAATGAGGCAGTTTCTCTGTGAGTCAGGATGTTCGCTAAGGTTTTCATCCCTTGAATTCCTGAGCTGTGCTCTCCAGTTTTTTCCCCCTATGCACTTAGCCACAATTTTTATTCCTCTCATAATCCTTTAATTTTGTTCCAAAAATTTAAAATAATTGTGTGCTTAGTGTCTCTGAGTGTATTGTGTGAGCAGATGTCTGTGTGGTGAAGAACCGTGTGACAAAACTCAAAAAAACTTACTAAGGAACCAGAACTTTCATTGAGTTCTCAAATCTTCAGTACAATATTTGTCTAGTTCTGTGCTGCCAACTCCCCATTTCTCTGGGGAGAAACTGAGGTCTCAGTTATCCATTGCTAAAGGAGGGTGGGAAGGACCTATTATTTGTCTTTTGTCTGGTCTTTTGTCTGGTCCCTTCCCATAGTCCTTGGACAATGCTGCTCGAGAATTATCTTGTAGGTCAGCCAAATAACAAGTCCTTCCCACACATGCACCTTCTGCTTGGCTCTGATGATAACTAGATATACTGTTGAGTAAAACAATATGTGAGGTGGGACAATCTATCATAGATAGATATAATATTCTTCAAGCATTGAAACATTTACATTTTTACTTGACGCATGACCTGTGGTGACTCTGCTGTTTGTAACTTTTGTACTTTAACAAATGCTGTGTTCAGCCATTCGTCCTCTACACTCCCTGGTCTTCACATGTTCAGCTAAAGATCCAAAGGAGGGATGTTCATCTTTTGGCTTGTGATCCAGAACCCAAATAAGGCAGAATCTTGCGTTATACCAGGAGTGCTATTTACATTCAGGCAAACATCTGAAGGTACCTTTCAGATCTCCATCTGAATGCATGAGGGTCTTCCATATTCTACCAAGTTTGAGCTGTCCACACATTCAGCTGAATGCCTCTGTATGAATTACTGATGTTCGTTTTTGGGATTTTTTATTGCCAAATATATTGGGGAAACATTCCAGGAGTATTTTCTGATATTATCTTTAGAAATTCTCAGCATAGTGTGATTGCCTTCATATAAGCAGAACCAATTTGCATAAAGCACAAAACTATTTTCCCTTTAATTATAACAACAGTAAGTACGATAACAAGTTGCTTCTTTGTCCATCTAGCTCAGTGTCATCTGCTTGCTTTGGTGCTAGTTTTCTAATGTCTCACCTCACCATTGTGATGATACATGCATGTTAAACACTTGAGTGCTGTCATATCAACTGTTGATCTGTATCTGTGAATGAAGTATCTATCATAGAACATTCACCAAGGACAGAAGGGAGTTTCTGAAAGATGGTTCCAGAGGCAGCGTGTTTTAGCACACAGTGGTTTTGTTTTCTACTTTCTTAACTCTCAGGGCACTGACCCAGAAAAGAACAGTGAACTGGTTTTTTTGAAAGTATTCCTTATTGCCATATTAATGTATATCACTCAGTCCTGTATAAAATACTTATATTCTGCTTTATTTTAAGCTATTAATAGTAGCCGAGTTACATCAGTTCACCTTCAATCTTTTGTGATAGCTATGCATGCATGTTTGTTACTGAAAAGGAAACTGGGAGTTGGTAAAATGTGTTGGAAAAGAAAGATGGAGAATAATCTGAAAAGATATGAACTCAAGCAGTCATTCCTCTTCCATTTCTACTCTAGGCAAGAAAGCTCTTGCTTTGCATACTTTCAGTCATTTTTCCCACCCTTTGTATTCAGCCGTTTTTCTCAACCTGTATCTTCCTTACAATTCCAACTTTTGAATCCATCCTTTTTTCTTGCAATTTGATCAGCATAAACATCAGGCTTTTTATGTTTTCAAACTTTTTTTTGTTCTTTAAATTTTATTTCCAAAGAGAAGTGTGATTATTCTGCTCTTAAGGTCTTTTTGAGGTGCTTCAGTTTGAAACCAGTCTATTGTCAAATTGTTCCATATCTGATTATTCCAGTCCCCTACTGTTACGCTTTCACATTACTTACAGTAGGTTATCTATCATTTCAATTTCAATCTCTTTCATTCCCTTGTATTTTAAACTTCATATCATTTTTGTCCCCCCGTCTTTGCATTTTTGTATTTCTGCTTTTTGTCCCATCTCATGATACTTCTGAATTTACTTTGGAGGTTTGTTCTACTGTAGAAAGCTTCTGTGATGCAAAGTTCTTGTTCACTAGGTGAGATTTGGACATTGAATATTATAAAATAAATCAAACACTTAGAGCTGTACAAAGCTTTGGGAGAATGATTGAAAATCATTTAATTGAGTCAATGATGATACCGGTGCTTACAGCATTTTTGAAATTCCTCACGCATCAGTACCATTTAATCCTACAGTGGTAATATATGAACAGATTTAAAATGTTAAGTTGCAGTATTTAATTCTGTAATCTTTAAAGGGCAAAGAAATAATTGAAATACTACCTACAGAGTAATGTGTTGTGTATGCTTTCTTGCTCGATTTGGTTTAAGATAGAGGATTGCTACATGCAGACTTCATAAAATGCTGAAGTTTTGTTTAACCTTTTCTATTACCAGATTCACATATAGGCTCTGTCTGTCTGAGTGAACATTTCAGGTTTTAAGACCACCACCTGCCATTTCAAACTGACAAGCACACTGAACAAAAAGGTAGCATTCCACCTTCTTGATGCATTTACTCTTAAAGATTGCTCTTATAGATCTGTATGGTTGTTAAAGTGAGTGAGTGTATTTGTGGAGAGGGAGAATCTCTGCTCCAGATGTTTTGTACTAGAAAGAGAAATAATGGGGTGGGGTGGAGGGTAAAATTATAATATTTCTTCCGCTGTAAAACATATGTTCAGAAATAACATTCTCATTCACTCAAGTCCCAAAAACATATTTTTTCCTGTTCTGTTTTATATTCAGTTTATATTGTTTCCCTTTACTTTTCAAATCTAGCCTCTTGTATTTTATTTTCCCACTCATCAACCCTCTGATCTTTCTAGCCTTATAAGCTGTTACACTCAGCAGCCATTGCAACCCTTTATCATTTCCTCTTTACTTGCTTAAATGTTACATGCCTTTGATCAAACCATTGATGTTCTTTTTTAATATAATATTATAACCTCCATTTGTTGCACTTTCTCAATTCTTTCTACTTCCTCTTAACAAAAAGATCACTCTGGTGATAGAGTGCCTGCAGCTGTCTTAGGCTGAAAAGTGTCAGATCCCCATAGTATGGATTGTGGAAGTTTGCAGGATCCTTTGGGATTTATGGGATCTATATAGAAGCAAACTGCATGGATGATTTTATTGAAAACTTCATTCCATTCTCTTCTGAATTCTCTACACATGGATATATTTGTAGAGGCAGAGTAATAATTTTTAGATCTTACATCCATTCCTACACTTATACTTAGATTCTAGCTGCTTGGCTATTAACTGTTATTGTTAAGTTTATAACTACTTATAACTAAAAATCTAACAAACTGAAAGACAATTTCATCCAAAGGTTCTAACAAGCCAAACAAAAACCTAACAATGACAACCAATCCTAAAGAAAACCCTCAAATTGACCAGCCCTGGAATGCTTTCATGCCAGAAAAGAAGCTTCAGGTTATACATAAACATTCATCCCTTGATAATAATTGCTACGTCATGTAATATCTCACATGTGTGGACAGATTTAAACCATCATAAATACAGTTCTATGGCTTAAACAGAAAATGATGTCTCACATATGTGAAAATGCTGTCCACAGATCTAACATGACATGTCATATTTTGTCCCATTATCTCAGTCATAGTGTGTAGTCAGTGGAATCAGTTCATCTATCCATCAAGTGTAAAAGAAAAACCAAATTACAAACATGTGAGCGTGAGCCAGTGTCCTGTGATTAGTGCCAAAACAACAAGTGGGAAATTTCTAATAAACGGATGATCTAATAAAAGAGCTATTGTTAAATATTAGGAATAATACAGGTGTGTGCGTGTGCATGTACATGCATTCCATGGACTATGCCAGGGAGAACAGACAACAGAAATATTGGTATAGAAGAGAATGAAATCAAAGATGTAATGAAACACGACAACTAAAAGAACACTGAAATTCCATTGGTACAGTATTTCAGTTCTCTTGTCTGTAATTCATGGATGTAGATATTTGTCTGCATGTGAGAGAGAGCAGGGGAAAGGTGAACAATGTGATTGTCAGCTAAATTTTTGGTAGGTATGTTTGCCTCTTGTTAAATAGGCTATTATATAATTCTTGATTCAATTTGCTTTTCAGAGATTTAGTATTTTGATACATATCAAATTTAACAATTAATAGCACATGAATTGAGAGTAAGGAGAAGCTTCATCATGAACAGTGGATTTGTGATGTTATTTTCACAAAATGTGTTAAGGTCTTAAAACTAAATTTAGGCAAGCAAATAAATAAATATAGTAATAATAACGTGTAAGCTTGAATATGGTCAATCTTTTATAGGTTTAAGATTCAGTTCAGATGTTGCAATTCTGGGCCACCAAGTCATAGTTTGTTGAACCTGGATAAAGTTGTGTGAATGTTTTCCTCACATGCAACTTGATTTCTTAAACCATGGATTCCATGATATCTCAACTGTTGCGTTGCTCCCACCTCACAGCTGAGCAACTGTCTGTGCAATTTGTACAAATCTACAAATTATGTTTGTAGGAGCTGCTCTACCAATAATTTCTTAATTGGGATGACATGGTTTAAGAAGCTATTCAGCACTGAATAAAGAAGTAAAAAGATAGAAGAGTGGAAGTGGACAAGTTTTGATGTGGACACATATGCTAAAGCCTTTCTTTGCTTTGCAGTGCTGTTCTGTGTCCCTATATATTCTGATATGATCCATGAATGACTGTACCACTTTTTCCAAATTGTTCTTGAATTTCATTTCCACCAGCCAAAGCACATTTTACATCTGTACAAGATCATTTATAGGATATTTTGGTTTTCATACAATCCCATTAACCCTCTTTGGTTGTTCTGTTTAATCCTTGATAATCTACAAGGCATCTGACTCTTTCGCAGCTTTCCTGCTTCTCTTAAAAGAATTTCAGGTTATCTTTCTTCTTCCTCCGTTTTGTACTGTGTTCAAAGCAGCCTAGAGGCCCCTTTCTGATTCATCCCCCCAGAGTAAAGAACAAGTGTTTCTACAAAACATGGCCTCTTTTAATATGAAAATTGAACATTTCATGACCTTTGTCCAACTGCCAAATTAACTATATTGGAAATCTGCAGCATATTGGAAATGAAACTGAAAAAAAAAATACTTCTTCCAATGACAATATTTTTGAGAGCTAACTATCTAAGAGAGTTTAAGATGAAAACTGTAATTATGAACTTCCACTGGCATCCCTATTCAGTAGCAAGTCATAATATTACCTCCTTCATTCCAAACAAATCAAATCTGGAGAATAAAGGTCAAGTAGTATATTGCATCTCTTGGGATAGATACTGTTTAGTTGCCTTTTTCATCCTGTGTTCTTCAGTATCAAGCTTTCTCATTTCTTGTCTCTTACTGTTTCCTTTATAGTCATATAGTTCCTTCAGAATAAACAGCTGGTGAAAGCAAATTTCACTCTTGCAGTTCTTGTTTACATAATATATGTAGATCACCACTGTGACTAAGCTTCTACGCCAACTATAATGCTTATTGTAAGAGCCAAACACAGTTCAAGAACTCCAGTTTAAAATACAGTTTGTTGTATAATATTTCAAATGAGAATATGTATTTTCAGAATGTATTAATTTTAAAACTTCAAAATCAGAAAAACACAAGCCTGGTTCAGACAATGGCTTGTTGGATTGATTATGCCTTTGTGCCCATAAATTCCATTCTGTTGTCTCCCATTGTCGCACTTTACCATCTATATAAGATTTCCTGGTTTGTCAAACAAAATTCGTAGTGATATCCAAATTGTCCAACTCTGGTTTGAGTCCTCCCTAGAAACTACTGTTATATTTTGGTTTTAAGTCCAAGCTTATAGGATGTGTTCAAATCTCAGTCTTCCAAACTGTGGTCTGACAAATAAAGAAATCTTATATTAAGCCAGAAGTGCAAAAGAAGAGTCAGTAGGAATATATATTGACAGTTTTTTAAAAAATTCTTATTGAATGAACTTTTGTTGTTAGAGCAAAGTAACAAACATTGTTTTTGTGGCCTTAGTAAAACTCTTCATTTCCTTTAAATTTTGAATTTTAGATTTGACAAGCTTGATTTTAAGGTGCTTTACTTCTTAATGTTGTAGAGTTTCATTTCTCTTATTTAAAACCGTAACTCCATCAGGCATTCAGAAAACCTGAAACTCGTTTTACGCAGAAATTTGGATCATCACCATTATCTGAACACGTTTTACATTTTTATTTGCTTTTAACAGCAACAGTGTAGTGGACCTTATCTGTGGGAAGTATGTATGTTAAACATTGTTCAGAATAATATCTATTGTCTATACAAGGACAGAATTAAGATCTCTTACCCAGCCATCAGGAGAATTTTGTAAACAGAAATAGCCCTGTATTCATGTTTCCATTACTTATATGTGTGCAGGTGCCAGTTATTCTTAATGTCCGCTGCTGGATTGGGATCACAGGAGCTAGATCAGTATACATTTCTGTGCTCCTAGTAAGTCCCCAAGGGGTGGGTTTCAAATTCAGAAGGTAGCTACTGTGCTTTAACATCAAGAGAATCTAATTCTGTTTCATATCCAGGTCTGTGTATTGATCAGAAAGGAAATATAAACAGTGCTTTTCTTAGCTCAATCATTATAGCTTGGGGATTCCTCTGTAATGATTGTATATTATATCCCGTTTTCCTTTCCAAGATTATTTGCATTCCTGAGAACTCAGAGAAGCATATTGAAAACTTATAAAAACAATGCATTGGCTTGAATTTCCCTTCCTGCTTTATCTTCAATTCTTAGGGAATTTTTAGAACTAGAAATATAAAGTGATGTTCAGAGGATGAAATCTTGTGCTTGGGAGTGGTTCTGAATTCAGTAGGATTCTAATGCTAAGTTTTGCCTATAAAACTGTAAACTATATAAAAATATTGCAGGAGGCAGAAAAAGATTCAGCAGGAATCTTTTCCTGCCACCTGCAACATTTCCAGTTTCTTCTAATATCCTTTATTAGGACCAGTATTTCTGTGGGTTGGGTGCTATAACTTATTGCAAAGGAAGCACTAAACTCTAGTTTACATCTAAGATTTCCTGAAGAGAGCATTAGACTACAGAATTATTTAGTGTTACTCTACTAAAATCCCACTACTGTTGACAAGTAATACAAAGTTTAGGATTCCAGCACTTTATGAATTACTATCATGAAGCATCCAGCTTCTGTCAAGAAAAGGTATGCCTCCAAGATATGAAGTTTCTGAATTAGCAGGAAAACATGTGTTTAAAATTTGTAAACCAAACAATTTATTGTGAATAAATTATCAAAATATGGGCTTATTTTTATTTCCTGTTTTAGATTAAAAACTTGCCTTTTCTTTTGAGCAAGCATTTGTTTTATAAATCATTGGATTCTTTTAGTCTTTGCTCTGTTTTAAAGAATTATGGATCACTTGCTATTTATAGGCTGTTTTACCCTTTCTATCAAAGCCTTGATAGGCCTGTCAAGATTAGGCCTGTGCAAATCATTTGATGGGGTGCCCCAGTTCACTGTCTTGAGTGAAAGCAGCCATTCCAAGCTTCCAGTGGCTGCTCTAACTTCACGGCTTTGAGGAACAGGTCCAGATACTTTGGCATTGTAACACCTCTTCCAACTCTGTGTATTTATATGAACAGGTTTGGGACCTTGATGGATCATATAAGGATTCTGAGATTTCTTATCTCTAGTATTTATGTATAGACTTCTTGCTGCTGCATAAAGTTCCAAAATTTATTAGACTTACCAGAGTTCAGTGTATACATCTATTTTTTGTAAAACTGTTTACGCAATTGTTTATGCAATGCAATTATTGCAACTGTTTTTTAAAACTGTTGTGCAATAACGAGAAGGAAATAAGCACCACCAATGCTGTTTGACAAACAGTGGCTCTCTTGATTTCATTGAATTACTACAAGACCTGGCCCCCGATTGAGCTTGGTCAGTAGTGAAGCATGCTATGAATTGGTGTCCAGTTCCAGCCTTATCTGGAACAGGATGTGTGATAGATTTGCTGTTGCCATCTTATCTCTGGATTACTCTAATTTGCTGTACATGGGGCTGCCTTAAATACTACGTGGAAATTTCAGCTGGTACAAAACACAGCTGGTACAAAGCACATAGTGTGCTTATTGGCCAGTCACACTACTGTTATGTTACACAGCTGCCACAGGAGCGGCACAACCTACAATGTGTTTCCAAGTGCAATTCAGGGTGCTGGTAACTACCCTTTAAAATGCTATGTGACTCATGGCCTGGATATCTAAGATTACCTTTCCCAGATAGACTCTGCCACTTGACCCAGGGAGTTAGAGAGCAGCCATTATGGGTCCACCTACCATGAGGCCTCCGGGGAGGGGGTTCTCCTCATATGGAACAGCCTGACCTCCAGTGCGAGAGTAGTTCCCATTCTCACGGCATTCTGGAAGTTGCTAATAATCTGGAAGGCCTTTGAAGATTCATTGTGGAGTCATCAGCAATAGTATTAGTTGTTGTTGTTGTTATAACTTTATTATTGTACTGTTCATTATTGTTATATTTTATCATTAGTATCTGTACACCACCTAGAGTTCATTAGGACTGAGGCAGTAGATAATTTTTTAAAATAAAATAAAATAGTTCAGCAATTCTTGGAGGACTGGTTTCTCTACCTTTACTATTAAGTGATTGGTTTTCCTTTTTTTCCCTTCTTATTATCTGTATATTATGAATGCAGTGTAATATTCATTGGTATTATTTTAGATTGTACATATTGTCTGTCTTTTTAGCTATCTGCTACTGTTCATGCTGGAACTGAAATCCACTGTTTTATTAACTTCAGAAGTGTTTAATAATGACTAAGGGCACAGTCAAGAGGAGTATGCATACACATTTTTTTAAAACAGTTTCTATCTCATAATCTGACAAATGCCAGTTGTAAAGATGCACTTCAGTGTGCCCCAACCTTCAAACAAGTGTGCTAAAAAAAAAAATTGCAAACTTACTGGGAGTAGTAAAGATTACTTGCTTAATAGCACCATGCAGCTGTTCCTCAAGCTGAATTATTTTCAGAACCTTTCTACCACTGAACTAACATCCCAGTTTAGGTTCTTTTGACAAACATTGTTTCTTTGCAATGTTTGTTTACCAGGGGAGAGTTACTTTTCAACTGTAAACTGGGAGTAGAAAATGTCCCCAGCTCAGGCCTATGCTTAACTTTCAGTATCTCAAGAGGTCTGGAACAGTCAAAGGATGTCACCTTCAGCAAATGATAAATTAGTGGAGAGCCAATTTTATTCTGTACTTACTATTTTGGCTGGCCAAATCAGCCAAAATTCACAGTCATGGAAACTACCTGGATGAGTTTGGGCCAATAATTCTCTCAGTTCAGCCTATCTCACAGGTTTTGTGAGGACAAAATGAAGGGAGGTCTCCACCTGAGCCACCTGTATCCCTGGAGAAGAGACAGGATATAGTTGTGAGGAGGAGGAGATTTTTTTGATGTATTTTGAAATATTTTGATTGCATGTTCCAAATGTGCTATAATGGAACTAAGCAATCTGGTAACCTCCAAAGGATTTTGAAATTCTCTCCACTCTCCTCACCAACCGGGGTATAAGTAAAAGAGGAAATCTTCTCTCCCAATTTTCAAATATGCTGTTGGAAAAAATTGGATAGCTATGTCTATAACAGTGCAAAAGAGACTAACCATAAATAGTGAAATATGTCACATAAAATGTTGACCTTCACTCACACTAATTATTGGGGAATGTTTTTATCAACAAAAATAGACTGAGAGGATGAATTGTGTGCATGTGCGCACCCCCCTCCCTCCATACACATAACATAGATGGATAATCCCAGTCCATTCTCTAGGGATCAAAACGGAAAGGAATAGATAGATCTCTCCTTTGAACGGAATGGTCCCTGCTCATTGCCTTTCAGCCACCAGCCCCAACTGCCTGTTGCCCTTACTGGGAGCTTTCCATCCTCTCTTCTTGCCAAATAGAAAGAAATTTCCCCTTGCAACTCATACACTACTGGATGACTAAGCTTCTGGAATGCATTGATAATCGTAGTGGCTGACTATACTAAGGAATTAAATTCCTCCTCTTTTCCAGTGAAGTACATATTCCAAGGGGAATGTATGTCTGTTAGGAGAAATGATAATTGGTTGTTGGGGTGGGTGATGGAGAAAGACTAGCAGGATCAACTCTGGATTACAGAAAGACCTTTTTAATCACATTGAGAAAAAGCAGACACATTTGGATAATTTATTTAACTTTATTAATTGCATTCAGTTTCTTTTTCAAATTTATATCAGCCAGAATTATGATGAGCAGGTTGGGAGTATTTGCTTATTTATTTCTTTGTTTTGATATGCTGGACTAGACTATAATGTTCCCATAGACCTCTCTTAAGTATAGTTACTGCAGGACCTAGTCATTCAGGGTATACATCATCATCATCCTGGATCAGAAAGAAAGTTCCTTTTCTGACCAGAAAAGAGGATCAAATAACTAAAATAAATGATGGCAACCCATCCAAGCAGGGCAGACAGTTGCACCAGGTTATCTTTTATTGCCACCCAGACAAGAGAAGAGATTGGGAAGGGAGCTGAAGACAGCATAGTTAACCACTCAAATAACAGTAGAAGTCAAGTCAAATCTCCTTCAAGTTGAGCTGAACTTCTGGTGATTCACGAACACATTCATGTAGTTTTCTTGGCATCAAAGCAAAAGTAGTTTGCAATTGTTTCCTTCTGGGATGATTCTGTTTTTGTTTTATTTTTTAGTTTAGTCTATAGTCCTAGTATCCTCTGGAGGTCTCCCATACAGGTCCAGTTCTGTGTCACTTCCAGCTATATGGTCAGCCAGGTATGGTCATCTCCTGCAATAAAAGTGGCAGCCATAGCTTGCAAAATAAACTATGCAGAGTGCACAGAGTGGTAGCATATTACTTGGTTTTGTGAGATAAAAGCTTATTTTTTAGGATTCATAATTGCAGAAAAGAATGTGAAACTATTGAGCTACCTGAATGAATGGTAAGGAATTTAACATAATCTTGACAAACACTTCAAGTGGCTAACAAAAAAAAAAAAAGGATGTACTTCCAGTAAGCAAGAAGATTAGTGATTGGAGTTTCTTGTTTGCATAGATTGTGGTCAGCAAAAAGACTGACCACAATCTATTTAATACTTAAGAAACTAGAAAAGTTAAATATTGCTCCAACACCAGCCCAGGAGCAACTAAGGTCTAGTAAACCATAGAAGTAACAGAACCTGCTTTATAAGTAAAGCACTGGCCCATTTTATTCAATGTTGTCAATACTAAGTACTGATAAGGGATCTTTTGCACTTAAAATATGTCTTCTCTCACTTGCAGCCCTTTTGCTATCATGCATCATTCTTTATATATCACTGGAAATATTTCCTGGTTTTAGAAAAACCTGAGACTTTTGCCATCATGAACAGAAAGAAGACCATGTGCTTCATATATACATGCTGCTTCCAAATTGTAGATTACTCTGAGATTTGCCATTTTTTTCATACACCAGGTTCAACTAGGAGGCAATCATGGAAAAGAGGGGCAATGGCTTGAGGTAAAGGAAGATCCCAGGCAAGGGATATATATGTTCAAGTGTTTGGATTCAGTAAAGACTAAGAGTTGTGCTTCCTTATAGTGACTATCTGATCTTAATGTATATCAGAAAATCTGGGGGACTCCCTCTTAAAAGGAAGGTCAGGGAGATTATTTACCCTGTGATACGATATTGTACCAATACAGCACCAGTCCATGTTTATTTTAAAATGATAGTATATGTGCCAACCAAACCAAATTTGTTGGGATTGTGACACAAATTCAAACTGCAGTGCAGTGCTAAAATGCTGTAAATCTGGAAAATAAATAGATATTTCATTTAAGCGTGACAATGAGTAAGCTTCTTTTATACATAGGAAATTGGACAGATCCAAATGCTAATGACCATAATGTTTCCATAATAATGAACTGGTGGAGCTATCTGTTTTATGAGCAGGCTAGTAAGGTGTGTAAACTTTAGAAATGGTTGAACATAAAAAAGCAAAGCAAATTGCTTTCATACTTGGTTTTGTTTGGTTATATGGCATGTAGCTAAGGAGCCACTTTGAACATCGTGAAGATTTGGGACTGATTTATAATAAGGAAGTTCATTTAGCTCAGTCTAACTTGCACCAAGTCTCCATAGTTTTAGATGGGCAAAATCACCAACCCTAGAAGCACTCAGAATTTCTGTTATGGTTCAGAGACATTTTTAAAATGGTACTTCTGGCACTCATAATCTGTTTGGCAGCTGTCATGATCCCTCTGCCATTGACTAAAATGGGAAAACTCATAGGTGAAATGGCAAAGAAGAGGCAAAATTTGGTACCTAAGCTAAGAAATTCTATCCACTGAATATTTTGGAAATATCATGATTTGCTATCCTGGAAAAAACCAGAAATATTGGTGTTCTATTGGGTGAATTCCAAATGCCAAAAGCCATCTCTGAGGTTTTCATCTACAGTACTCATAAGGGTAAGACTTGCCTTTGTTAAGATTTGGCTTGCTGTGAATGGTTGAATCCTTTCACCTGTGCTTAATCATACGAAAGGGAAACAGCACCCTCGGTTATGGACACATTTTCCATTCCAATTGAAGATCAGAATGACCTTTCACAATATATTGCAGTATGTGGTTTGTAATATTCTGCTTACCTCTGCACAGTTACCTGTTAAAGAGCAGGAAGCAATGGGTAGGAAAAGAGTGGTATTTGGGGCACAGAACTGCTAGGCTCGAGTATATGATTTTGCACGGTAATCAGGATTGGGAGGCTAATCCATCATATACGTTCATATACTATAGTCTGAGTTTATATTTTGAAGATAGCTTTCTGAAATCTTTGCATATTGTTTGGAAAAGCAGGAACCAAGGCCTGATGAGGATGACACAAATAATGCATACAATCCCTCAAACAGTTGTACTGTTAGTGAAATAACATGCACCCCTGGGTCAAAAAAGACGTGCCATGAAATGCTGTTACATCTGGATTTAGTAACAAGGTTATTAACAGCAAGCTGGAAACATCCGCCATTCCTTGGGATCCAAGACCTCTTATTTCTGTATGAAACAGAAAAATGGGTGTAACTGCCTCTCCCATCTGCATTCTCTCTAAGCCAACAGGTTAATAGCAAGGGAGAGTGATGGTGGAGGACAACTACACCTGGTCCTTAATTTTGAATATTTTTCTGTAATTGATTGTGCTGTGGTTCCCAGGGAAGACAAGTATTGCCTTCAGTGTCTATAGTGATGGTTGCTTCTGCAGCAAACAGCTCTTCAACCTCATCCACAGCCAAGCATCTTCCACCCCAGAAGTAGCAGGAATGGCATATAAGTACAACTTTCCTGTTGTTCCTAATGCCTCCAACCTTTCCTGCTTTAGCCAAAGGAGAAGGGTACTTGATAGAGTGTTAGTCTATCTCAATGTTTCTCAACCTTGGCAACTTTAAGATGTGTGGACTTCAACTTCCAGAATTCCCCAGCAGCATGGCTGGCTGGAGAATTCTGGCAGTTGAAGTCCACACACCTTAAAGTTGCCGAGGTTGAGAAACACTGGTCTATATAAGCAACTAGTAAGCCCTGGAGTAAAGAAAAATTAAGCCTTTTTGTTGCCTGACAAGGATTCAGATGCTTGTTCTGTTTTTGTGGTAAAGATACATCACTAAGCTAAGCAACTGGTAATTTACAATTCTGGAATAGCATTCTATAACCCACCATCTAATAGTAGAGCCAGTTCTACTCATGTAGGCATGTATTCCAAGGCAGGGTGATCATCCAAATCATGTGTCA